>ML272913.1:105594-135022 GCA_005239495.1 Nicotiana undulata
TTTCATACCCTCAGGACAGGATTTAAAGACATTACTTACCTCAAAACTAGCCCAAAAACTATTCCGCAATGCGCTTGCCTCTCGAATCAACCTCCGAAGGCTCCAAATCTACCAAGTTCAGATTTTTATCATCAATATATGCTTAAGGAATAAATTCCAATTGAAAAATATCGAATTTAGCTATAAAATCCGAATTCGGTCAAAACCCGACCCCCGAGCCCGTGTCCCAAAACTCAGAAATTCTTATGCCAAAGTGTTCTTCATCCTCTCTCGAGTTCGTACATATAAAGAACACCAAAATAGGAGTTCGTTTGACCCCTCAAATCGACCCTTAAAGGTCTCATAATCTCAAGCCCTAAAACCCTAATTTTTTACTGATTTTCAATAAATTTACACTGGTTTTATGTTCTATAATCATCCATAATCGAGTTTTAATGATCAAAACACTTACCTCTATGAAGAACAAGGATTTCTCTCTTCAAAATCGTCCCCAAAAGCTCTTTGTCCGTACAAAAATGGTGTAAAATAGGTCGCGTAAGGGTTTATTTAAATATGCCCAGGTCAATCCTTCATCACGAACACGGTATCTCACCGCGAACGCATAGAACAAAAACTCCAGCTCCCCCATTTACTCTTCGCGAACGCGGTACACCACCGCGAACGCATAGAACAAAAATTACAGGTTCCCTATTTACTCTTTTCAAACAGCCTCTAGTAGAATAGTCATAACTTTTGGCATAAAATTCCAAATGACAAATGGTTTATATTTCTAGAAACTAGACACAAAGGTCTACAACTTACTTTTTTACGTAATCTCATAATTTCTTTATAGATTGTGAGATATGAGACTCCGAAGTCAGACCCACGCAGTAGATATTTCTCTTCTTCGCGAACGCGAGGCACTGTACGCAAACGCGAAGAGCAAAGTCCCTGATGCCAAATTCTTCTTCGCGAACGCGAAGGGGTCCCCGCGAACGCGAAGAACAACACTAGACACCAACAACAGCCATCTCAAAACAACCTGAAATGATCTGAAACCACCCTGAAACACACCTGAGGCCCCTGGGACCCCGTCCAATCACACGACTCAGTCCCATAACACCCCACGGACTTGCTCCAGGTCTCAAATCACATCAAACAATGCCGAAAGCACGAATCGTACTACAATCCAAACTTTATGAACTTTGAAATTTTAAACTTCTACATTCGATGCTGAAACCTATCAAATCACGTCTGATTGACCCCAAATTTTGCAGACACATCCAAATTGACATTACGAACTTGTTCCAACTGTCAGACTTCCATTCCGACCCCGATAGCCTATTTTCCCCTGCCGACCTGAAATGTCCAAAAACTAACTTTCGTCAATTCAAGCCTAATTCTACATCGGACATCACAAAATTATTCTGAACACACTCCTAAGTCCCAAATCACCTAAAGAAGCTATCCGAGCCATAAAATTCGCATTCTGAGGTCGTTTAGCAATAACTCAACTCTCAATTGACTTTTTCCATTTTAAGGCTATTTTTAAAGCTAATTGATTGAACTCTCACTACAACCACTCGATTTCAAGCCTATCAAATCTAATACATCAATTACATTATAACCAATATATAACAAGTCAATAACAACAAGTATAATGCAGGTTTTACGTAACGACAGACCGAGTCATTACATTCTCCCCCTCTTAAACAAACGTTCGTTCTCGAACGAGTCTAGATACATACCTAAAGTCTCAAACAAGTGCGGATATTTGCTCTGCATCTCCCGCTCGGTCTCCCAAGTAGCCTCCTCCACTGGCTGACCTCTCCATTGCACCTTCACTGATGCTATCTCCTTAGATCTCAGTTTTCTGACCTCACGAGCCAAAATTGCTACTAGCTCTACCTCATATGACATATCACTCTCGAGCTGAAATGTGCTAAAGTCTAACACATGAGACGGATCACCAACATATTTTCTGAGCATCGACACATGAAACACTGGATGAACACTAGACAAGCTGGGTGGCAAAGCAAGTCTATAAGACACCTCTCCAACCTTCTGAAGCACCTCAAAAAGACAAATGAACCGAGGACTCAGCTTTCCTCTCTTTCCGAACCTCATAACACCCTTCATGGGTGATACTTTTAGCAGTACCTTCTGACCTTCCATAAATGACATATCCTGAACCTTCCGGTCCGCATAACTCTTCTGTCTAGACTGCGCCATGCGAAGTCGCTCCTGAATCAACTTCACCTTCTCCAATCCTGAATCGGATCCGTACCCAATAACTTAGCCTCACCAGGCTCGAACCAACCAACCGGAGATTTACACCTCCTACCATATAAAGCCTCATACGGGGCCATCTGAATACTTGACTGATAGGTGTTATTATATGCAAACTCCGCTAGTGGCAGAAACGGATCCCATGAACCACCAAAATCAATCACACAAGCCTGTAACATATCCTCCAATATCTGAATAGTCCGTTCTGACTGCCTGTCGGTCTGAGGGTAAAATGCAGTGCTCAACTTTACATCGGTACCCATACCTCTCTGTAAAGCTCTCCAAAACTGAGATGTGAACTGTGTACCTCTGTCAGAAATAATAGAAACCGAAACTCCATGCAATCGGATAATCTCCTTAATGTAAATACTAGCTAACTGCTCTGAAGTATAAGTAGTACTGACAGGAATGAAATGCGCGGACTTGGTCAATCTATCCACAATGACCCAAATAGCATCAAAACCCTTCGAAGTCCGTGGAAGCCCAACTACAAAATCTATAGTAATTCTCTCCCATTTCCACTCGGGACTGTCTAATATCTGAAGCAAACCACCTGGTCTCTGGTGCTCATACTTGACCTGCTGGCAGTTGAGACACCTTGCTACATAATCTACAATATCTCTCTTCATCCGCCTCCACCAATACTATTGTCTCAAATCCTGATACATCTTCGCGGCACCCAGATGAATAGAATACCGCAAACTGTGAGCCTCTGCTAATATGAACTCTCGAATACCATCTACGTTGGGCACGCAAATACGGACCTGCATCCTCATAACTCTGTCATCAACAATAGTCACATCTCTGGCATCACCCAGACGAACTCTATCCTGAAGAACTAATAAGTGCCGGTCCTCATATTGTCGTGCCTTAATCTGATCAAATAAAGAAGATCGGTAAGCCATGCTAGCTACCACCCGTGGAGGGTCTGACAAATCCAATTTCACCAACTGACCCGCTAAAGCCTGAACATCAAGGGCTAAAGGTCGCTCTACTGCTAAAAGGTAAGTTAGACTTCCCAAACTCTCAGCTCTGCGACTCAAGGCATCGGCCACCACATTTTCCTTCCCCGGATGATATAGAATAGTCACGTCATAGTCCTTGAGAAGCTCCAACCATCTTCTTTGATGCAAATTCAAGTCCTTCTGCCTTAGCAGATACTGCAAGCTACGATGATCGGTGTAAATCTCACACTGCACTCCATACAAATAATGCTGCCAAATCTTTAAGGCATGAACAATGGAAGCTAACTCAATATCATGCACTAGGTAATTCTTCTCGTGCACCTTCAACTGTCTCGACGCGTAGGCAATCACCCTACTGTCCTGCATCAACACCGCTCCCAAGCCAACTCTAGAAGCATCACAGTAAACCGTATAAGAACCCGAACCATTAGGAAACACTAATATCGGAGCTGTGGTCAATGCTGACTTGAGCTTCTGAAAGCTCTCCTCACATTCATCGGACCATCTGAATAGAACACCCTTCTGTGGCAATTTGGTGAGAAGTGAAGCAATAGAAGAAAATCCTTCTACAAAGCGACGGTAGTAACCCGCCAGACCAAGGAAACTTTGAATCTCAGTAGCTGAGGACGGTCTGGGCCAGCTCTGCACCGCCTCAATCTTCTTCGGATCAACTTGAATACCCTTATTAGACACCACGTGCCCCAAGAAAGCTTCTAAACCAAGCCAAAACTCACACTTGGAGAATTTTGCATAAAGTTTCTCCTCTCTCAACCTCCGTAACACAATCCTCAAGTGATGATCATGCTCTTCTTGGCTACGAGAATAAACCAGGATATCATCAATGAACACTATAACAAAAGTATCAAGGTATGGATGAAATACGATGTTCATCAATTGCATGAACGCTGCTGGGGCATTGGTCAGCCCAAATGACATAACCAGAAATTCATAATGACTATATCTAGTCCTGAAAGCCGTCTTCGGAATATCCAAATTCCAAATTTTCAACTGATGATACCCCGACCTCAAGTCGATCTTGGAGAATACCTTAGCTCCCTGAAGCTGATCAAATAAGTCATCAATACGAGGCAAGGGATAACAGTTCTTCATTGTAACCTTATTCAACTACCTATAGTCAATACACATGCGCATCGAACCATCCCTCTTCTTCACAAAAAACATCGACGCACCCCAAGGCGATACACTAGTCCGAATGAACCCCTATCTAAGAGTTCCTGAAGCTGCTCTTTCAATTCATTCAACTCTGCTAGGGCCATATGGTAAGGTGGAATAGAGATAGGATGAGTATCTGTCACCAGGTCAATACCAAAATCAATATCCCTTTCAGGTGGCATGCTTGGCAGATCTGCAGGAAATACATCCGAAAAATCACGGACTACGGGAACAGAATCAACAGATAGAGTCTCACTACTACCATCCCTCACAAAAGCAAGATAAGATTCACACCCTTTCTCAACCATACGCTGAGCCTTTAAATAAGAAATCACTCTGCTAGGTACATGCTCTATAGACCCCCTCCACTCAACTCTCGAAACTTCGGGCATAGCTAAGGTAACGGTCTTAGCGTGACAATCAAGAATAGCATGTCATGGGGATAACCAATCCATGCCCAGAATTACATCCAAATCGACCATACTGAGTAACATCAAGTCCACTCGGGTCTCCAGACACCCAATAGATATAAGACACAATCGGTACGCACGGTCCACAATAATGGTATCACCCACCGGAGTCGAAACATGAACAAAAGTAACTAGAGACTCACAGGGCATATTCAAAAAAATGAGCAAAATAGGATGAGACATAAGAGTATGTGGAACTAGGGTCAAATAAAGCCAAAGCATCACTGTGAAAAACTGAAATAGTACATGTAATCACAACATCTGACGCCATAGCATCAGGCCTAGCCGGAAGTACATAAATACGTGGTTGGCCTCCACCTGCTCGACCTCCCCTTTCTAGGACGGTCTCTAGCTGCCTGACCACTACCCCTAGCGGCCTGGGTAGGTGGTGAAGTGACTGGGGCTGAAGCCGATGGCTGAACCCTCTACTGAGATGAACTACTAGGACGGCAGGGACACTGCCTCCACTCATGTCCGAACTCTTCACACTCATAACAATTACCTGGAGCTGGAGATGAAAACTGACAAAAACCCCTACCACCAAGATAACCACCAAACAAACCATGCATAGAATAACCCTGATAAGATGATGCTCGGGCGGAGCTCTGAGCTGGAAGGGCACTAAAAGATGAACGTCCCTGATGAGAATTGCGAGGACCCTGCCCCGACGATACACCACTATAAGCTGGGCGAACTGGTTGTGGAGGTCTAAATGAACAACCTTTGTTAGGCTGAAATTGCCGTCTGGGAGGAGCACCACTAAAATTACCTGATCCTCGAGGCCTCTTGACCTCACTTTCCTCACGATCCTGCCTACGAACCGACTCAATATCCCGAGCAATGTCAACAACCTGCTCAAATGTAGCTCTAGCCACCCTTTCTCTGGTCATCAAGATCCGAAGCTGATAAGTAAGACCATCTACGAACCTCCTAATCTTCTCCTTGTCAGTAGGGACAATATTAGAAGCATGTCTAGCCAACTTAGAAAACCTCATCTCGTACTGGGTGACTGATAATTCTCCCTGGCGCAGCTGCTCAAACTGCCTACGATGCTCCTCTCTGTGGGACTGAGGAACATATTTCTCTAAAACGATCATGGAAAACTGCTGCCAGGTGAGAGGTGCTGAACCAACCGTCCTACGCCTCTCGAATGACTCCAACCAAGTAAAAGCAGCACCCCCAAATTGAAATGTAACAAACGGGACCCTACTGGTCTCCAAAATACCCGTAGTACGTAGTATCCTCTGGCATTTATCCAGAAAACCTTGGGCATCCTCACTCTCTATGCCACTGAAAGTCGGAAGCTTAAGTCATCTGAACTTCTCCAGTCTACACTGCTCATCCTGGGGCATAACTTGAACCACAAAATCCGGGACTGGGAAAACCGGCTGGGCTGGGTCAACCCCCGGTGTCTGAATACCCTGTACAGCCTACTCAGGTGTCCGGGAAATTGGAGTCTGATTGCCTCCCCCGACCTGAGCTGCAGTGGAAGTAGTGGACATGGCCACTGCCTGAGCTAAATTGGAACACATCATCAATATCTGAGCCAGAGTCTCCTGAAGACTCAGAATAACAATAGGCAATGCCGGTGCCTGAGCCTGTCCCGCTGGAGCTCCATCGGCGGGAACCTGATCCTGAACGATAGGGGGATCCTATCGTACTACCCCGGCTGCTGCCTAGGCTGGTCCCTACCTCTACCACGGCCTCGACCCCTTGTGGGTCTAGCTGGTGCCTGGTCACCCTAATCGGTATTGCGTGTCCTCACCATCTGTGAGAGAATGAAACAACGTAAGTTTAGATTTTAAGAATCAATATATTGGCACGAAAGAGTTCAAGAAAATAGAGATGTCTCCTAAATGTTCTGCAGCCTCTCGAAGATAAGTACAGACGTCTCCGTACCGATTCGCAAGACTCTACTAAACCTGCTCATGACCGTTGAGTCCTATGTAACCTAGTGCTTTGATACAACCTTGTCACGACCCCAAATCCTAACAGGCCGTGATGGCGCCTATCGTGGAACTAGTCTAGCCAACCATCACTTTACTACGCATTTTTTCAATTATAACAGTTCACAATTTAATAACAAGCATGCAACCATAGCATCAAGTAATATAGTTAAGTCTTAACGTCCCAATAATAGTCTAACAAACCTTCAAAGAAATGGAGTCAATAGTCATGAGCATCTAAGAATAATTAAATCTAACTCTGCTAAAACTATAATATGTCTCTGAATCAAATGCTAAAGCTAAATAGGGAAGGGAAGTGTAGAAGTTGTGGACGCTGGACATCTACCTCGAAATCCCATGAAATGCTGCTATCGAACCTGCGTCAGCTACTGCTGCGAGCTAGTACCTGGATCTATGCATAGAGGCACAGGGAGTCTTTATGAGTACGTCAACTCAGTAGTAATGAAAATAAATCATAGTCTGAGAAATATAAACACACAATACAGATACACAATTTCAGAAAAGCCAGTAAAACACCAAGTCACCAGGTAGTATTCAGCAAATACATAGGTTCAAAAACCAATTTCCAGAAATCCTTTGAAACAAGTGTAATATCAGTATATTTTAGTAAAATACTCAATAAAACCAGTTTGAAAACGAAGTAAATCACAGTTTGAAAAATCAGTAACAATCTTCAGAAAATTGCCCCTCGGGCCATAATCATTTCTCATCACAATATCTTTCAGTATTAGCCCATCAGGCAACCTCACAATCACTCTGCCTATCAGGAAACCTCAGCATCATTCTGCCCATCAGGAAACCTCACAATCACTCTTCCCATCAGGCAACCTCACCTTCACTCTGCCCATCAGGAAACCTCACAATCACTCATCATAAGCCCCGCGGGCATCACTCAATCGGTATCGGCGCTCACTGGGGGTGTGTACAGACTCCGAAGGAGATCCTACAGCCCAAGCGCTATAATAAGCCACAACATGGCATAAATCACACACAATATAGGCCCGCAACCTCACTCATATCATATCATCCTCGCAATGTAGGCCAGCAGCCTCACTCAATCAGACACTCTCGATTTGCCCTTCAGGCCATAATATACCGGGTTCTCGACCCAAAAACAGTGTTTCATTTTCAAGAAGTAGTATCAAAATACTCTGAGTGTCAAAACAACTTCACAGAAATGACTGAGTGAAAAATCATAACATATCAGTGATGAAAATAGTAAAACATCCCCCAAGGGGTAAACAGATCGGCACTAGGCCACAAACATGGCTTACACCCCAAATCATATGAAGTATATATAGTACTATTGGAAATAAGCTTTAAAAGTTGTTTCGCAACTCAATAGTCGCCTAAGTAAGGAATATATCTCCAAAGTTTCAACCTTTGCATTTCAAAAAACGTGAAAGGGTGCATAGTCCGGGATTTGATACCCTCAGGACAGGATTTAAAGACATTACTTACCTCAAAACTAGCCCAAAAACTATTCCGCAATGCGCTTGCCTCTCGAATCAACCTCCGAAGTCTCCAAATCTACCAAGTTCAGATTTTTATCATCAATATATGCTTAAGGAATAAATTCCAATTGAAAAATATCGAATTTAGCTATAAAATCCGAATTCGGTCAAAACCCGACCCCCGAGCCCGTGTCCCAAAACTCAGAAATTCTTATGCCAAAGTGTTCTTCATCCTCTCTCGAGTTCGTACATATAAAGAACACAAAAATAGGAGTTCATTTGACCCCTCAAATCGACCCTTAAAGTTCTCATAATCTCAAGCCCTAAAACCCTATTTTTCTACTTATTTTCAATAAATTTACACTGGTTTTATGTTCTATAATCATCCATAATCGAGTTTTAATGATCAAAACACTTACCTCTATGAAGAACAAGGATTTCCCTCTTCAATATCGTCCCCAAAAGCTCTTTGTCCGTACAAAAATGGTGTAAAATAGGTCGCGGAAGGGTTTATTTAAATATGCCCAGGTCAATCCTTCATCACGAACGCGGTATCTCACCGCGAACGCATAGAACAAAAACTCCAGCTCCCCCATTAACTCTTCGCGAACGCGGTACACCACCGCGAACGCATAGAACAAAAGTTCAAGGTTCCCTATTTACTCTTCTCAAACAGCCTATATTAGAATAGTCATATCTTTTTGTATAAAACGCCGAATGGAAAATGGTTTACATTTATAGAAACTAGACACAAAGGGCTACAACTTTAATTTTTACATCATCTCACAATTCCTTAAAGATTGTGAGATTTGAGCCTCCGAAGTCAGACCTGCGCAGCAGATATTTTTCTTCTTCGCGAAAGCGAGGCACTGTTCGCGAACGCGAAGAGAAAAGTCCCTGATGCCAAATTCTTCTTTGAAAACGCGAAGGGGTCCCCGCGAACGCGAAGAACAACACCAGACACTAGCAACAACCATCTCAAAACAGCCCGAAATGATCCGCAACCACCCCGAAACACACCGGAGACCCCCGGGACCCCGTCCTATCACATGACTCAGTCCCATAACACCCCACGGACTTTCTCGAGGTCTAAAATCACATCAAACAATGTCGAAAGCACGAATCGTACTACAATCAAACTTTATGAACTTTGAAATTTTAAACTTCTACATTCGATGTCGAAACCTATCAAATCACGTCAGATCGACCCCAAATTTTGCAGACACATCCAAATTGACATTACAAACTTGTTCCAACTGTCGGAATCCCATTCCTACCCCGATAGCCTATTTTCCACTGTCAACCGGAAATCTCCAAAAACTAACTTTCTCCAATTCAAGCCTAATTCTACACCGGACATCACGAAATTATTCTGAACACAATCCTAAGTCCCAAATCACCTAACGAAGCTATCCGAGCCATAAAATTTGCATTCCGAGGTCGTTTACCAATAAGTCAACTCTCAGTTGACTTTTCCCATTTTAAGGTTATTTTTAAAGGCTAATTGACTGAACTCTCACTACAACCATTCGATTTCAAGCCTATCAACTCTAATACATCAATTACATTATAAAAAATATATAACAAGTCAATAACAACAATTATAATGCAGGTTTTACGTAACGACAGACTGGGTCGTTACACCCGCATAAGCATCCATTTGTCAACGTCAGAGATAGAATAATACACTCGGTTCTTGAAAGAATATGAGGATATCTTTGCATGGTCATACGAAGATATGACAGGGTTGAGCACATCCATAGTGGCTCACAAGCTACCTACAAATCCAATGTGTCTGCCAGTGAAACAGAAACTCAGGAAATTCAAGCCAGACATGAGCCTAAAAATCAAGGAGGAAGTTACTAAGCAGATCAAAGCCAAGGTCCTTAGGGTAGTTGAATACCCAACCCGGTTGGCCAATATTGTGCCGGTTCCAAAGAAAGATGGGAAAGTCAGAGTCTGTGTTGATTATTGGGATCTAAACATAGCAAGTCCCAAGGATGATTTCCCGCTGCAAAATATAAACATTATTATCGACTACTGCGCCAAGCATGAACTCTAGTCCTTTGTAGATTTCTTCGCGGGCTATCATGAGATTTGGATAGATGAAGAAGACGCAGAGAAAACAACCTTCATTACACCATGGGGAGTGCATTGTTACAAAATAATGCCATTCGGTCTAAATAATGTTGGGGCCACCTATATGAGGGTTATGACAATGATATTCCATGATATGATACATAAATAAATAGAGGTATATGTTGACGACGTCATCATCAAATCCATGAAGGCTACAGATCACATAGCAGATTTGAGAAAATTCTTTGACCGGCTGCGGAAGTACAATCTAAAGCTTAATCCCGCAAAGTGTGCATTCGGTGTTCCTGCTGGAACGTTGTTGGGACTCATCGTTAGTCACCGAGGAATAGAGTTGGACCCGTCAAAGGTTAAAGCCATCCAGGAATTACCACTACCAAAAAACAAGAAGGATGTGATGAGTTTCTTGAAACGCCTCAACTACATCAGTCACTTCATAGCACAGTCCATAGTAATATGTGAACCAATTTTAAAAATGCTGAAAAAGGATGCCGCAACCAGTTGGACCGAGGATTGTCAAAAGGCTTTTAACAAAATCAAGGAATATATGTCCACACCACTAGTCTTAGTCCCGTAAGAGCCTGGTAGACCACTACTACTCTACCTTGCAGTGTTAGATGGAGCTTTCGATTGTGTTCTGGGATAGCATGACGAGACATGAAGAAACGAGCAGACCATATACTATTTGAGTAAGAAGGTCACTCCATATGAAGCACGGTACTCTCTGCTGGAACGCACTTGCTGCGCTCTAACCTAGATAGCTCAGAAGCTAAGGCACTACTTCTATGCCTATACTACATACCTCATATAAAGGATGGATCCCCTGAAGTACATCTTTCAGAAGCCCATGGCTACGGGGAAGCTGGCCAAATGGAATATCTTGCTAAGTGAGTTCGACATCATCTACGTAACTCAGAAAGCAGTCAAGGGACAAGCATTGACAGATCATCTTGCTGAAAATCCCGTAGGAGGAGAATACGAACCCCAAAAAATGTATTTTCTTGACGAAAAGGTATCATTCGTAGGAGAAGACATTGTTGAAGCCTATGACGGTTAGAGAATGTTTTTCGTCTGTGAATTTTAAAGGAGTAGGCATCAGATCCGTCTTGGTATCAGAAACCGGTCAGCACTGTCCGGTGTTTGCAAAACTCAGATTCCCATGCACCAACAACATGGCTGAATATGAAGCTTGCATATTAGGGCTCAACCTTGTTGTTGATATGAACATTCAAGAACTGCTAGTGATTGGTGATTCAGACATGCTGGTACATCAGGTACAAGGAGAATGGGCTACCAAGAATTTCAAAACACTACCATATTTGCATCATGTACAAGAAATGAAGAGGAGGTTCGCGAAG
Organism: Nicotiana undulata; assembly: GCA_005239495.1. Classification (NCBI taxonomy): domain Eukaryota; kingdom Viridiplantae; phylum Streptophyta; class Magnoliopsida; order Solanales; family Solanaceae; genus Nicotiana; species Nicotiana undulata. The sequence goes on from ML272913.1 coordinate 117,347, forward strand.
ATAGAATTCTGGCATGTCCCCAAAATTCAGAATGAATTCGCAGACACATTAGCCACCTTGTCATCAATGATACAACATCCAGACAAGAATTTCATCGATCTCATTCCGGTGAGGATCCATAATCAGCCGGCATACTGTGCTCATTTTGATGAAGAAACGGACAAAAACCAATGGTTCCGTGACATCAAAGAATATTTGGCGAAAGGAGAATACCCAGAGCATGCAAACCATACTCAGAAATGTGCACACCAAAGGCTATCCAATCACTTCTTCCAAAGCGTAGGAACCTTGTATAGGGGAACTCCTAATCCGGGACTGTTAAGGTGTGTCGACGCAAAAGAGCCTTCCAAATTGCTCGAGGAGATACATGCTGGAACCTGCGGCCCACATATGAATGGCTTTGTCTTGGCCAAGAAGATACTTAGGGCAGGATACCTTTGGATGACCATGGAAACAAAATGCATTCGGTATGTTCATAAATGCTACCAATGCCAGATACATGCAGACATGATACGGGTGTCGCCAAACGAGATTAATGCAACAAGTTCACCTTGGCCTTTTTGCTTCCTGGAGAATGGATATCATAGGCCCAATTGAGCCCACCACTTCAAACGGGAACCGGTTCATTTTAGTGGTCATCGACTACTTCACTAAATGGGTTGAAGTTGCATCTTACAAAGTTGTGACCAAGATGGTCGTTGCAGATTTTGTCCGAGACCGAATTGTTTGTCGATTTGGGGTTCCAGAGTACATCATCACTGATAATACTGCCAATCTCAACAGTGATCTGATAAAATCCTTGTGTGAAACTTTCAAAATCAAGCACAAGAATTTTATGGCATACATGCCTCAAATGAATGGAGCTGTTGAGGCCACCAACAAAAACATCAAGAGGTTACTAAGGAAAATGGTAGAGTATCATAAGCAATGGTACGAGAAATTAACATTCGCCTTACTGGGATACTGTACAACAGTCCGCACATCAACTAGGAAAACTCCCTATCTACTAGTTTACGGTATCGGAGCTATCATTCCCGCCGAGGTAGAAATTCCTTCTTTTAGAATCATACAAGAAGCCGAACCCAGCGACACATAATGGATAAGGAGCCGCTATGAGCAACTAACCCTCATAGACGGAAAGAGGATGAATGCAGTATGTCACAGTCAGCTTTATCAAAATAGAATGTCTAGGGCTTTCAACAAAAGGGTCAAACCAAGACAGTTCACACCGGGGCAACTGGTGCTAAAACGAATCTTCCCACATCAATATGAAGCAAAAGGGAAATTCTCTCCCAACTGGCAAGGCCCTTACATGGTTCAGAGAGTATTGACAGGAGGAGCGCTCATACTCACAGAGATGGACGGAGAAATCTGGCCAAAGCCTATCAATTCAGATGCAGTCAAAAGATGCTATATGTAAACCATTTATGTTTCTTCATATGATGTAAATTGATCTACGCTCAACCTGATTCCTGTTTAAGAGGGGATATGTAGGCAACCTTGTGGGTTCGATCACAATTCAATAAAATTTTCATTTTCCCCACAATTAGAAACTGGGCAGAATTATGAGGAGGACCCTCAAAATTTCGAAACAAGTTCAGCCAACCACAGCATACGGAATGGTCCGAAGTTCATCTAGTTAACTGGGGAAGAAGTTCTCTAATTATGTCACAGTTACTGGTCCATCTTACTAATTTCTAAACTGCATATTACTATGTCATTGAAAACTATATACGTATGCTTTTAAACAGAAACTTTACTTTTAGCCAAATTCTACCCCCGTATAACTTGAGCAGGATCCTCAGACAGAATGGAGCAGATCAAGCAAGAAAAGACATGAACCAACCTTCCCCCACAATACTAATAACATTTCTTTGGATGTAGGACTATATCATCATGATAAGCATCGTCACAACAACATAATCACTATGCATGAGGCTAAGCCATGCCTCTCTATTTGCATAAGGCTAAGAACTGCCTTCTCTTTGCATGAGACCCATGTCTCAAATAACTTGCATAAGGATAAGCACTTCCTTCTCTTGTATATGAGACTAAGCCCTGTCTCAAATTATTTGCATGAGGCTCAGCCCTGCCTCTCTATTTGCATAAGGCTAAGCACTGCCTTCCCCTTGCATGAGACTAAGCCCTGTTTCAATCTGTGCATGAGGCTAAGCCCTGCCTCCTCACTTGTATTAGGCTAAGCCATGCCTTATCTTTGCATGGGACTAATCACTGTCCCGAATATCACACAAGACTAAGAATTGTCTCTCTCTTTGCATAAGGCTAAGCACTGCCTTCTCTTGTATATGAGACTAAGCCCTGTCTCAAATTATTTGCATGAGGCTCAGCCCTGCCTCTCTATTTGCATAAGGCTAAGCACTGCCTTCCCCTTGCATGAGACTAAGCCCTGTTTCAATCTGTGCATGAGGCTAAGCCCTGCCTCCTCACTTGTATTAGGCTAAGCCATGCCTTATCTTTGCATGGGACTAATCACTGTCCCGAATATCACACAAGACTAAGAATTGTCTCTCTCTTTGCATAAGGCTAAGCACTGCCTTCTCTTGTATATGAGACTAAGCCCTGTCTCAAATTATTTGCATGAGGCTCAGCCCTGCCTCTCTATTTGCATAAGGCTAAGCACTGCCTTCCCCTTGCATGAGACTAAGCCCTGTTTCAATCTGTGCATGAGGCTAAGCCCTGCCTCCTCACTTGTATTAGGCTAAGCCATGCCTTATCTTTGCATGGGACTAATCACTGTCCCGAATATCACACAAGACTAAGAATTGTCTCTCTCTTTGCATAAGGCTAAGCACTGCCTTCTCTTGTATATGAGACTAAGCCCTGTCTCAAATTATTTGCATGAGGCTCAGCCCTGCCTCTCTATTTGCATAAGGCTAAGCACTGCCTTCCCCTTGCATGAGACTAAGCCCTGTTTCAATCTGTGCATGAGGCTAAGCCCTGCCTCCTCACTTGTATTAGGCTAAGCCATGCCTTATCTTTGCATGGGACTAATCACTGTCCCGAATATCACACAAGACTAAGAATTGTCTCTCTCTTTGCATAAGGCTAAGCACTGCCTTCTCCTTGCATGGGACTAAGCATTGTTCCAAATCCTTGCATGAGACTAAGCCATGTCCCAATCCTACATGAGGCTAAGCCCGGCCTCTCTATTTGCATAAGGCTAAGCACTGCCTTCACTTTGCATGAGACTAAACCCTGTCTCAAATCATTTGCATGAGGCTAAGCTCTCCCTCTCTATTTGAATAAGGCTAAGCACTGCCTTCTCTATCCATGAGGCTAAGCCCTGCCTCTCCATTTGCATAAGGTTAAGCACTGCCTTCTTTTTGCATGGGACTAAGCACTGTCCTGAATCTCGCACGAGACTAAGCATTGTCTCGCTCTTGCATTGTTCTCTTCTATCGAGCTAAGCTCTGCCCTTAACTTTACACAAGACTAAGCTTTGTCTTGTTGCCTCTAGCATCATGTCTCCATACCTGATGGGCTGAAATATAGCCAACTTGTCTGAAGGCTTCATAGACTGAAAGCACCATCCTCATAGCTGGAAGACATCATGCTATAGCCTGAGGATCTCTCAAGTTTTCACATCATTATTCAAAGGCGTCATGGTTCGGAGGCACCATCTTCATGGCCTGAGAACATCATTTCATGGCCTACGAATCCCTTACCGCACAACTTATGGACCAGAACGTCATGGTCTAAGGACGTCATCCTCACTGTCCAAAGACAGTCTTCATGGTCTGAAGGGAATTTGCATCGTGTTTAAATTCACGCCATAATTTATACATATGTGCTTGCAGTATATCTTTTGTAGATTTGCGGATGACCCGGTAAGTAACCGTTATCCAAATAGGAGCAGTCCCGCTCCAGTTCCTTCTATTATTTAACCCATAATCGATTCAAACCCCAAGTAATCCTACTCGGGACCTTTTTCATGGGACAACTCCATCGGTTTATTCCGCCGTTGGATCCAGAACTACATACGACCTGATTATCGTAAAACCAGGGATATGTAGACAGCTCGGAAGCCGGAGTGCGGCCAATATCTTTCAAATCACCCTAGTCGGTCAAAATTGGTCAACATGTCTTTACCCGACAACTCTTTCATCCTTCCAGGGTAAATAGGGGCAGTTGTTGAAACCCAATTTTTCCCATATATATTTTGTAAATACATATATACTTTCAAAATAGTGCATGATCATCAACATGCATTTTTCCATTATTTTTTGTAATTTTTAAAAGTTTTAATCAATTTATTCTAGTATTTTTATTCTCTAAATAATTACTAATTACATCACAAATAAATTTATAATGATTAATTAGTCAATTTTTTATCATTTATATTCATATTAAGCTTTAAACATGTTATGCATAATTATATTTGCACCTTTAGGCTATAATTGCAATAATTTTGCAATAATGGCACACATATGCATAATTACATTATTAACACAGAAAAATGATATTTTATATTTTTATAATGTTAAGTAATTATTTTAAATTATTTTCATGCACAAATGACATTTTTTAATTATTTGTATAAATTATTTTACGGGTTTAATTAGGTATTTAAAATCTTGCCCATTTCCTAATTGATTTCGGAGCTAGCCCCAACCCAATACAACCTAACCCATTAACTAGCCCAATACCAATTCCCGTCCAATTAACCCACCCAACCATAGAGATCAAATCCTGTTCGTTGATCTCAGAAGATCAACGACCCTTAATCACCTGTTCCCTTTTAATTAATCAAACGCCCCTAACCCTAGATCATTTTCCCCCACCTGCCGTAATCAAATCATCTCATCTCCTCACCACTCACCTTCCCAAACCCTAATTCGCCGTCACCCATTTCCCTGTGATCCCTACCCAAAAATGGAATCATTTCTCAATTCCTTGCCATATCTAGTCCTACGTTTTTACCTGCTACTCATATTGGGTATTACTTGACTGACTTGCCTCAAATGGCAAGTTGACCTCAAGATATTCGAACCAGATCTGGTCCAGAATCTCTTATATTTGGTTATTCCCATCTGTGTTCATCCCAATATTTGTGAGTACGAATATTTTTCGTATCTTTCAGTTAGGGTTTGGATCTCTGGTTCGAACCAGATTTGGTTCGTTTTAGTTCATTTTAATGTTATTATTTACGTTGTTACTCACGAATCTGCCTATTTTTGGTTAGATCTTTTACTTACCCTAAAACTAGGGTTCGGATTTTCCAGATCTAAAAGGATTTTCTTATTCTCTAAATGTTTTTTCTTAAATGTCTTTGCATATCTATCTCTGAGCATCTTTATTATAATTATCTTTATTATTTCTAACCGATTTTACTTACCCAAAAAAATTGCGTTATACGAATCAAATCGGTTTCAACCTTTAATGTTCCATCGTTGTGTATCTATTAGGGTTTTCTTTTATTATTGTTGACTGATTTTACTTACCCTAAAATTTAGGGTTTTGATTCTTCAGAATCAAACAAAATATGGTTCACACATTAATTATTTCCGTCTATATGTCTTTTATTATAGCTCTTTTGTATTTCTTCATATTTTCTACTTACATTAATTAAGGGTTTTCGATTATTTAATTATTTTCCTTTAATGTTTCTATCTATCTGTCTATATCATTATTGCCGCTAATTGCTGACTAATTAGGGATTTTGAACTCTCTACTGAGATTTCAGTCTTTCCTTTTATTGTATGGTACTGAGATTACCTTTTTCTTCGATTTACCTACTCTCATTATTTCCTTACCTTACTTGATCTGGTACTTGACCACTGATTGATTCCATATAATATTTTCCTTAACCTAAGTAGTACTTGTCTGATTCTATGCTGCTAATTGATTGAACTCTGACTTAGATTGATTATGGAATTATTTTCATTCCTTAATTATGTATGATTGACTTATTACCTTATTTGTCTACTTAATTCAGTGCTATTTAAACCCCTTCTCCCTCTCCCCTTAGCCAGACTCGAACTCTCATATTTTACTCACTAAAAACTTATGCTCTCTCTGCTGTTCTGATTTCTGTACTAAGTGTTTATTGTTTGGCCGGCTGAAAGACAAGGCAAAATTATTCTGGAACTTAACTGCTATTGCCAATTTACTTGCTTTCTTCTAAACTTGTATGCCCTAACCCATGCAATTTCATTATCCATGCTTTGCTTGACTAGCATGATTATGCCCCTTTGCATGATTCTATGATTTCATTTAGCAACATTGATAACTTAGGACTAAGTTATTTTAAATAATATGAATCCTCTATTAAGTTATCCTAAGGTTTAGTTTGTTTCATGCACTACTTGTTAATCCTACACCAGTTCTGAACTTTGCAAGACATTATAAACATGTAACATCTTAGTTTGTTGCTTAACTCTTCTTTCCTGTCAGTTTATTTCATGTATATGGCCAACTTAATTGTTTTTTTACCTACCTATTTTTGTGATGATTGTCCTAAGTGCTAGTCAAAATATTTAACTTAACTAGATTCTAACTTATTTGAACTATGTGTTTAAGCATGAACTTTGTTTGTTTTCTTGGTGCAGTTTTGCCTACAACTCTGTGTTCTAAATCATGTTTCTCCCGAATACAATTATTTTAAAACCTGCCCCTTCTCCCTTTTTATGTACTGATTTTAAAACCCCTACTCCTAGTCCTTTAGGTTCTTAACCACCCACTGTGAGCACTACCTAGGGTCCTTGAGACTCCTTTGAACTCTGATACACTGGGGACTGATTTTCCAATCTCTTATGAACTATATTCTGAATGTGGTTCTGGTGTGAGCATTGCATAGGGTCTATGAGGCCCTTGGGAACTTTGACACACTGGAAGCCTAGTTCTAATGTATTGTGGATGAATCACTGCTATGCTTCAAAGTTGTTATATTGGAAGGCCTAGTTCCCAAGTTTATTTAGGCCTATGAAGGCTCCCTATAGTGTAATTATTACCATTATGTAATTCATTTGATATTTTTGGCTATAATATATCTGTAATAACAGATTTGGGGATATTTAGTGAATCTGGGGGGAAAGGGTATCTTATATTCTTTTGTCAAATTCGGTAGAAACCCTGCCTATAGGATTCAATCATGTTGTTAATCCTGTTCACTGTATGAGTCCTATAATATGCTTAAAAATCCTGCCTATAAGCCTTATGTTTTAATTATGTGTTTTGCATTTGTAAGTTAGAAACCCTGCTTATAGGACTGTCATTTTAATTCTATATTTACATTCGCATGATAGAAATCTTGTTCATACGATCTATACATGTTTCGAACAAATGTGCATTAGCAATCATGTCTATAGGACCTTGTTGTTTGAGTTAATTATCCTTCCTGGCAATGTTTAATTTCTGCCCATACACAGTTAATAGATATCATACCTATAGGACTAAAATCAGTTTTAAACTTAGAAATCCTGCCTATAGGGTTTAAATCAATCCAGCAATAGATATCATGCCTATAGGACTAAAACTAATTTCAAACTTAGAAATCCTGCCTATAACATTTAAATCAATTCATCAATTAGAAAGCATGCCTATAGTATTTAAAAGGGAATGAAACCTGTCTTTATAAGTTAAAATCAATGTTACACCTAGAAACCATGTCTATAGGTCTGTAATTAATAAGCTTGTAGAAATCATGCCTATAGGATTCCGCCGATCGATTCTGGATTCAATCGCTATTGTCAATCACTTAAGCAATACATTTGTAGGACTTAATAATGATTTTGGGATTATAATTGTGACATATTACTGCCTGAAGTGTCCAGATTCATGTTGAATAAAATTAGTAGGCAAACAAATAGGTCTCAATGCTCGCCTTAACAAAACTGTCTATGCACTCTGTTTTCTCTCATAGATATCCTGTCTATAGGATTCCAAAGTTTATAAAGTTTGATGATTCAATTGCGTGCTTTTGTTGTCTATATGTGGAGGTTAACGTGAGCCCATACTTGTTCTTTATCTGAAAGTCCTATTTATTTTTGTTTGTCGCCTAGATTTCAGATTTTTAAGTAACATAAGTTGGCTTAGAACTATCCCAAATAGAGGTATTAATACCTCCAGGGCCATAGGTAAGGGACGGGTAGTGCACGCATAAGGAAGGAGCTATAAACTACTAGAACGCTTAAGTAACAACTCAAAGATAGTAATTGGGTAGTAAGGAGATGATAGTCTATGCGCTAATACTATGAGTAACACCCCGACTTGAGGGAGTTACAAAGTATTGCATGGAATGGTCCTATAGGTTAAAAAACTTAGGACCCCCCCCCCCCTCCCCCACTCCCTATTCCTGTTTAAAAATAAATTGAATATTGTATTTTTCCAAATTGTTTTCTTGCCTTTTTAGATTAATTAGCTTAGTTTAAGTTCGGTCGGAACCCACCGCTTTGGACCTCGAGGGGTATCTAACACTTTCCCCTCATAATTTGATCCCTTACCCGATCTCTAGTGATGCAAACTGGTTATATAAGTTAATTGCTCTAGGTGCCCTAACGCACGTTAATCTATTAGGTGGTGACTCTTCCAATTCCAAACCCATTCCGAAAAATGGAGTTGTCTTAAAATGTCGAAACCTGATTTCACGAGGAAAAGGGGGCGCGACAGTAACTAGTAGGGAGGATGTGTCAATAAGGTAAGAGAATCGTTGATTGATTTCATTATTGGATTGGGATCAGAGGTGATAATAGGTTGACGGTGCTAGGGTTTCTTCAAAGGAGGAGAATAATAGAGAGCATTTAGGGGCGGCGGGTGGTGAGAAATGGGTTAGGGTTAGGGTTCTTTGGGTAATTAAAAGGGTGGGGTTAAATGTGGTCCGTTGATTTTAAAGATCAACGGCCAGGATTTTAATGAAGATTGGGTCGGGTTGACTTGGAGGGTATTGACCGGGTTTTAGTAAAGGGTTTTTTGGTTTGGGCGTAGGGTAATTGGACTAGGTATTTAGGTAATTAGGCTGGAGGGTTGGTCCGAAATTGGTTGTAAAAATTGGGGCCAGATTTTGAATATCCAATTTATTAAATGAAATAATTTATAAAAAATAATAAATAAAATAACAAAAATATCATTTGTGCATAAAAATGATTTAAACAATTATGTAACACTAGAAAGACATAAAGGTTATTGTTGCACAAATAAAGTGATCATAAGTATATAAGGGCTATTATTGTAAAATATATCATTTTAGCTTAAAGATGCAAATATAATTATAATAAATACATCAAAAATATTTAAAACTTAATATGGATATAAATGATGAGGTTAGATGATAAAATCATCATAAGAATTATTTGTGGTGCAATTAATAATTATTTATATAATAAAAATATGGGAATAAATTGATTTGATAATCTTTACAAATTATGAAAAAATTAGGAAAAATACTTGATGATACTCTTGCATATTTTTTGAAAGTATATATGTATCTTTGAAATGTATGAGGGAAAAATCGGGTATCAACACATATTACTACAGCTAGCTGACCGAACGGTGAAGAGGCCATCAGGTATACTTGATGATATAATGTGCAGGTTTGAAAGTTTGTGTTTATGGCAGATTTTGTCATTATGGACTACCACGATGAAGCGATTCCCATAATTTTGGGAAGGCCATTCTCGGACATAGGGAGAGCTTTGATTGATTGTGAAACTAGAGCGCTAAAGATGAGACTGAACGATGAAAAAATAATATTCAATGTGAAAGAGCCTATGCGTCGACCCAGAGTTTGCTAATTGCGCTCTGATTGAAGATATTTATGTGATTCTGGAGGAGGAAGAAGAGACACTAAACACGAAAGACCCCCTAGCAGCCTGCCTAATGAACTTAGAAGAGGTAGATGGTGAGGACTTGGTGGAGTGGGTTTTTGCTCTTTTAGTCCATGGGTACTGGAAAGGAGAGCTCGAATTCGAGCCTTTACAATTAGAAGAAAGAAAGATCCCTCCAGCTAAGCCATCAATCGAAGAGCCACCACAGTTGGAGCTCAAACCGTTGTCATCCCACCTTAGGTATGATTTCCTGGGACCTAGTTGGACATTACCTGTTATTATCTCATATGGTTTGTTGGATGTGCAGGTATAACAACATTTGCAAATTCTAAAGGAGTGCAAGACTGCAATTGTGTGGACCATTGCAGACATAAAGGGTATTTTCCCAACGTTTTCTATGCATACGATTCTATTGGAAGATGGACACAAACATTCTAGTGAACATCAAATAAGGTTGAACCCCAAAATGAAAGAAGTGGTGAAGAAAGAAGTGATCAAGTGGTTAGATGCGGGAAATATCTTCTCCATCTTTGAAACCAACTTGGTCAGCTCAGTTTAGTGTGTACCAAAGAAGTGTCGCGCCCCTTTTTCTCGCGAAATTGGGTTTCGACGTGTGAAAACTCTTTTAAATGAGGTATTAAAAGAGGATAGTCGCCACCTAACAATTTTAAAGGTGATTTCGACATGTGACAACTGCATGCAAACACATATGTCAATTAGGAATCTGCAGAATCCAGAATCTTAAATCTATTGACATGTTTTCAAGGCGATCAAAGTATGGAGGCAACTTCAGATGCAAGATATTGCTTATAGACATAAATATGCAAGTATTACAAGTTGAATATTGAAGGTTTTAAGTTACTAATCCTATATGTGTTATGCGTAGGTGTTACACAGTTGAGTATAAATATGCTGGGAAGAGTCCCAGAATTATCCAGGTTTTCCTAATAGTGACGTTCAGAAGCAGTGTTTGAGTAGTCTAGTAATAACCAATTAATGAGCAATTATTTCCTATAGGCAGGATCTCTGACAGTTAACGCTTAGAACTCATTTTATTGTTACACTTAGTCCTATAAACAAGATTTCTAGGTGAGCAATGCGATACAATAACAAATGAAGAGATCAAAATCATATAGGAATGATTTATAGTGAATAGCTGATGTGAATTGAATGAAAGGTCATTGACATTTGTTCCTATAGGCAGGTTTTCTAGTAACACGTAGCAGTAAGAATAATTGCAGCATTTTTGAATTCTGTTTGCTAGCAGATACTGTGTGTGTGTGTGTGTGTGCTTTTTCTAATGTTATGCATTCTGCTGTGCACATGTAATTGAACAAAACATATAGCAAATAAATTACCAAGTCTTATAGGCATGTTATCTACCCACTTTGCATATAAATATTAAATTCTACCCGTTTTCCCCTTTTACTAACACCCACTTGTTTATACAAAAGGTTATTACAGGGCCAATATTGAGTAAAATATACAAATGTTACACAATAGTGATAATAGACCTACAGCAGGCCCAAATAAGAGTACCCAGCATTGTCTGGTCCTTCAATAGCTCTTACATAGCATACCTAGGCCTTCAACAAAGAGCCACATTCAACACACTACTCAGGAATCCATAGAGGAGCCCAAAGCCAATTTACTCAATCATAGAACTAAGTGTTTCACCATTTAAATCAGCCAATTCAGGTACATAGCAAATAACAGGATAGAATAGGGTGAATAGGAATAGTTTGAGATTTAGGGAATGACTGAGTACCAAGCCCTAGTGTGTCAGAGTTACAAGGGTCTCGATTGGACCCCGTGCAGTGCTCACACTAGGGAGACCGATAATAGAACCTAGATATCTTTGGCTTTCAGCCGGCTAAGGATAAGAAGTTCAAGACAACATAAGTAGAAAATGAGGGAGAGTAGACAGTGATTGGGGGATAGAAATTGGGGGATACACTTATAACCTAAAAAAGACATAGCTAAGTTGAGCATACAGAGCAGTTAATCAAGCAGGTCATAGGGCTTGTTCAGTAGGGTTTCAACATTTAGCAAAGTAGCACATACAACCATATATTGAAAAGGTTAGGGAAAGGAACAAGTTTGCAAGATTTGATAGAAATTACCATGCCCAGATACACAATACCATCAAGTTGAAACCTAAGAGGTCCAATTTATGCTAAGTATACATTCTAGTATCATAAGACAGACAAGATAACTCTCATCGGAAGGCAAGACTCCATTGAAACATGATAGGGAGTACACATTATGAAAAGCCAAGTAATCACTGAAGGAACAGGGAATTAGGTGAGCCAAAGACATACTGAGGGACATAATAGAAGCGAAGCAAGATCATAGTTGATGGAAAAGGCCTTATCACAATTTAAAACACTTCATGTATGCAAGACAAACATCACATAGATTCAGAATAGAGTGAAAAGAAAGCTCATGTTAGGTAGCACATGTAGGTATTTCAGCATTGACACAGTAGACTAATTACCTAAAGAAGGTCCATATTATGTTAAAAATTCATCCTAATATCACAAGGCAGTTCAAACAAACTAAGGTGACTATTCTAAAACCTCAAACAACCACTAGAGGTGTATGAGATTAAGAGAGCATGTTGAGTGACAAAATAGCAGAGAAACATGGCATAATTAACAAAGGAAGTCCTAACACATGTCATTACAAGTGTGAGGCATTCATTACAGATATTTAGGACAAAGCAAGCATTCAGGCACAATAATACTAGTTAAACGAACTTAAGGAGGTCATATTATCCAAATTAGACTTTAATAATCTCAGAATTAGCAGCATTAGGAGAAGTCAAATGCTCAAGACTTAAAAAAAGTCAAAGTGAAGAGAATCGTGCATGAAAGTAACCTAGAAACATACTAAGCCATTGATTTCAGGGGTGAGAACACATGTTAAATCAATGACACATAAGAATGGAAAAAAAAAAGGCTTACCAGTTAAGCGAAGAACAATAAAGAATAAACTTCCACAGAAAACCCAGAATACCAATGCGTCAAAGTTCCCTAGAGCTTTGATAAAATCAGGGCAATGCTCACACTAAGAACAAGTTAAGTAACAAGGTGTTAATGGCCTTGGCTTTCAGCTGGCTAATACATAATATAGAGAAGGAGAGTAGCAAAACCCACAATGTTTAGTGAAGAAATCGATATTCAAAGTTTGTCCCCAGAAGGAAAAATGAGGGGTTTATATAGCAGTCAAAAATCGAACAAACATATAAGGAAACAGAGTAAATTAAACATCAAATAAGGAAAGAAAGCATGCAAATCAAATTGAAATTGATTAAGAGAGAAATCTAGTAAACCCTAGTTTTTAGGGACATCGGCTAAAATTCAAATGAAATCGAACTCACACAATATAGTACTGATTGTGTGCAGACGAGATATGGCCCAGATTCAAATGATTGGAATCAATCAGACAGAATAAGAAAAGTAGTACTTTCCATGTTTAGGCAAGTACTAGGTGATACCATGGAGAATCAACTAATAGCAGAAAAATACTGATATGGAATGTAAATGAGAGGAGAATCACATTAGGAGAGGGTAGAGAGTGTCGGCGATTAGGGTTCTTCAAAGAAGGGAGAGAGTCTTAGGGCAGCGGATTTAGAGGGAAATGGGATTAGGGTTTGGGGGTTGGGTAAGCAAAAGGGTAGGTTAGTTGTGGGCCGTTGATCTTAGAGATCAACGTCCAGGATTTAATGAGGGATTAGGGCGGGTTAATTAGATGGGTCACGACTGGGTTGGGTTAGAAAGGGTTTTTGATTTGGGATGGGGTTATTTTTTTTTTATAGTAAATTTTACTACTAGGCTAGGTGCCTAGTAGCAATTTTATTAATAATAAGAAAATGAGAAACAAATAGAGTAATGTTGTCCTAAAATCCATAGGACGATAAACAAAGAATAATACATAACTCCTACTATCAAAATTGGGCTTGAACGCCCAATAGTGATCTCACATAATGTACTACTATCTATAATGTGACTAACTAAGGCTATTTCTGAGTAAAGCCCAAAAGGACCTCTAAAATCTGGCTCGTCATTCCCAGGCCCAAGCGAGCCCACTCCAGCGTCCCATTTAATTATTTTGTAGGCCATTTCCATCCGAGTCGCGTCTGGGCTATCATTGCAACACTGTTGGCCCAACTGAGTTAGAGCTTAGCCAATTAATTCTGGCGCAATTTCTGGGCCCAATTAGTAGTGGCCCAAGCGTAAGTATCGTATATGTGTACAAACCCACCGACATTTTCATTTCATTTCCCTTCTTTCCTATTCCCTCATGCCCTATCTTCTTCCTTCTATCATTCACGAGTGGAGATTCCACCTCTGTGAGCTGGTAAGTTTCTCCATCTGAGCTCAATACTTTCATTTATGTTGAATTTTTGCTTTTTCCTGTTTCTCACTGCTTTGTATCTACGTATTTCCTCACTCAATTGCCCGAGCTTCATCTTCTTCTTACATTGCTCCATGGCTGTCCGGTCCCAAATCCACGCAATCGAACTGCTTCGCATCGACTTCCATTGCTTCGACAGTTCTACAACTACGCCGGTGATCTGGTAAGTAACACAATCTTTGGTCAGTTGTTACTTTTCTGCTGTATCCTGTCAATTTCCATTTCCTCACTGATTGTATTTCTGCGCTTTCATGATTTTGAGGGCAAATCCTCATGTCCGTGCATTTGAAGGTCAATTTAGCTTCAGTTGAGTCACCTAATCTCTGTGTTACCCTTAACGGCCAAGTCTCAGGTACTGTTGCTTTTGCCCTGTCGCTTCTTTTTTATTGCTCTGTGTTGTTTGAGTCCATTTTATGTTTTCCTCCCAAATGCATGTCATTTTTCCTACCTCTAGTTTTTGAGAAAGCACCCTTAAGGATTGTAATTGGTGACATATTGTGATTTCCATGTTTATACCTGCAAAAAAAGACCTGGTTAGTATAAATACTGACCTTCATGTACTCATCATTTCTGATTTGTACATAAAGGTGTGATGATAGTTTGCTGTTCATGTTTGCTCTATTTTGCTTCATTTGTGTCCCCTCTTCTCTATCCCCTTATTCTTCTTTTTATTGTAGCCTGCACCTTTTGTAACCCTCCAAACTTGTTTGATGAAGGTCAAAATTTGTTTGCTGCTTGAATTGCTCTTTTCCCTTATCTCTGAATTGTTGCATCCCCTTTTTACCTCTTGCCTATTTCTTTTGGGCATTCTAGGCAATGTTTTTCCTCTTTCCTTTACTTGCATTTTTCTTTTTCTCAACTTGTTCTTTTGCCTATTTCTGTTAGACATTCTAGGCAGTAGTTTTTGTTTTTTAGATGTCTCATTTCCCCTGTCTTGCATCCCTCCCTTATACCATTTGTGCTTCCTGTAGTGATGTTGTTGATTTCTTGTATCCCTTGTTACACCTTTACATCCTGTTAGCCTTTTGCATGTCCTTTTCTTCATAAAGTGCTGCCCAATTCTATTAGACATTCTGGGCAGCCATGTTATAGTGTTTTGACTTATTATTTTCCAATGTTCTACTCCTCTCATCTCCTTTGTTTTCCTCCCCCACCTATCTATGTGTCTTCTCCTGTATTCCCTTTCCCCATTTGAGTTGTCTCCTATCCTTTTCCCCACCTGTTCCTTACTTGCTTCCTTATCCCTTTGAAGTAGCTATTCCTTTCTTTTCAGCTTAGGCCAAAAGATGCATAGGAGTGAAGAAGCTACATGCTTCAAATGTAGCCCAATTCTCTTTAACATTCTGGGCATTTGTCTTTTATTGTCTGTTATCCTTGATCCAGGTTTTGGCCATATGCCAATTGTTAGGACATATGAACTCAACCATTCTTGTATACCTTGTCTCTTGATACTCCCTGCTGCTGTAATATATAATCTACTAGTAAAGTCCCCCCTTTTGAATGAATGCAATGCATTAATACCACCACTATGAGGTTCCTTATTTTGTAGATTATAAAAACAGCTTTTGTACCTACAAAAAAGCAAACAAGGTTAGTGAAAAAAAGGATCACCATGTTCTCTTCATTCAAGATTTGAATATGGTGATCTGCTGCTTTATTTTCCATGTTCCAGCCCCTTGTTCTCCCCTTTCCTGTCTTCACTTCCTTGCAACCCTTACTCTCAACTTTGGACATTGCAGCTTGTCATCATTTAATATCCCTCTCCCCATTAAGTCTAGATCCCAGAACACTTGGCATTCAATATCTCCCTCATCTAGTGCTTGGTTTGCCAAATGATCTGCTAGTATATTCCCTTCTCTAAATACATGTGATAGCTTTAGGTTGTAATCTTGTTTTAAGTTCTGAATTTCCTCTACCTGCTCTATTATACCCCAAGGTGGCTTCCACTGTCCCTCTATAACTTTCATGAGTAGCATTGAGTCTGTCTGAAGCCAAATTTGCATAAAGTTCATGGCTTTACACAACCTCAATGCTTCCAGTATTGCAGTAGCTTCAGCCTCATTGTTTGATCCTTCCTTAATCATTCTTCCACATGCATAGATAAGATCACCCAGCTCATTTCTTAGACAGAATCCAATTGAACTTCTCCACGAATTACCCCTACTAGCACTATCTGTATTCACCTTAACCCATCCTTGTTGTGGTAACTCCCACAATACCTTTTCAAATTTCAGTTTAGGGGTGAAGTTTTGCATTAGTTGTAGGATATGATGCCATCTATGTGGAAGTCTAATACCAGGTTTTCTTGTCTGCACCAATGCTTGGATAGTAGTTGAAACCTGGTATATCACTCGATTGACTGAGACAGGTTCCCCATATTTCCGGTTGTTTCTCATTTTCCATAATTCCCACACTATACAAGATGGCAAAGCCTGCATGATTGGTTTAATTCTAGGAATGACTGGAGCTGTCCAACACTTAGTGATAACCTGATGTAGTGTCAACCCATCTACTGCAATCCCAGCTCTAGGTAGGAAGTATTTCCATATAACTTTAGCTGCATTAGATGTGAAAAACAAATGTGTCAATGTCTCTTCCTTTGGCTCAGCACAGCACCAGCACCTTGAAGCCATTAAGTACCCAAGTCTTCTCATGAAATCATCTAATGGTAGCTTAGCTTTCCACAATTTCCACATGAAGAAACATATTTTAAATGGTAGACCTTTCACCCATATCTTCTCATATGCCATTCTCCTGTGATCCCTTCTTCTCAAATAATCCCAAGCTGTTTTGACAGTAAATTGTCCTCTTGTGTCCAGCATCCAAATGGGGGTATCAAGTGTATTAGGGTGCACTGGAGGTGGAACATGATCAACTATATGTTGTGCTAAGTCTTCTGGTAGAGCATCATATAACCTACCTGCATCCCATGCATTATTTTCTACCATCTCCCACACGTTGTGTATATCCTCATCAATTCCAAAGCCATTAGGAACCAGGAAGTATAAGGCTCCAAGTGCAGTCAAGTTGTCAAACCAGAATAGTGCTGACCCCATTTTAGGCTTCCATAATATCTAATGATCTATGATGTCTCTGCACTCTATCATTTTCCTCCAAACATGTGATCCATCTCTCCATGGAACAATGACTGAGTTTAATTTCTTGCAATATTTCTGACTCATAAATGAACTCCACAGGCTTGGCTCAGTTCTGAACTTCCACCACAGTTTGCAGAACAAAGCTTTTGCCACATCATGTAAAGATCTGAATCCAATACCACCTTCCTCAGTTGGCATGTACATGTTTGACCATGATGACCAATGTCTTGATGTGCCTCCAATGTTGCTGCTCCAGAAAAATTGAGCAAAAGGTTTATGCAACTTGTTGATGACATTATTAGGAGGGTTCACCATAGATAGCAGATGAATAGGCATACTCTGTAGAACACTCTTGATGAGTACTGCCCTTCCTCCTA
>ML272914.1:0-14339 GCA_005239495.1 Nicotiana undulata
AAACAAACAGTTAGAACATGCTCGTAGGTCCTACGGCTACCCAACATACAGTATAGATGCCACATACGGACTCTCGTCATGTGGTGCGTACTTAGCCCCCTCAACAACCACAATTAGCAACAAAGAGCCTAGGGGACATTTCCCCCTTACAAAGTTTGGAAAGGAGACTCACCTTGACAAGTGCTCCTCCGGTCAACGGACTAATAAACAAGACGCACGAATCCTCCGAATCACCCTCGATGGCTCGCAACTAGCCAAAAACACATAATTATATCAATTTAGGAAGAATCGAGGAGGATTTATTAAGGATTTCCCTTAAAATTACATTCTTGACGTACTTTGGAAATTCAACTCCGAGCCTCGGCGTCCGGAATATTATATTTCTTGATGAAATGCGCTATACGTCGCCTAAGGATCAAGATTAACTTAATTAATCATCCTACAATGGCCCTAAAATCAGAATTCCCATTTTCCTCAAAANATTGGGAAGAAATTCACGAAATGGGCTATTTATAGGACTGCCCAGCAGTTTCCGCATGTGCGACCTCTGGATCGCAAGTGCGGACTCGCACCTGCGGGAAAAAGGTCGCTCCTGCGGAAAAAGGCCGGGCATTGGGGGGGAATTCTCGCACCTGCGGACTTTGGATCGCAGGTGCGGACTCGCACCTGGGGGAAATTGGACGCACCTGCGATGGCCTGGGCCCCTGGGGAATGTCGCCTGCGGAGTCTGGTCCGCCCCTGCGGAGGAAAGGCCGCTCCTGCAGAAGGAGTCGCGCCTGCGATTGAATTTCCGCTGGTGCGAGCCTCGCGCCTGCGGCTCATGGACCGCAGGTGCGGTCACACCAGAAATTCCCACCAGCTATGCAAATTGCTGGTTTTTGACCCCGATCGGGGTCCGGGAGACCCCTGGGCCCACCCGAGCCCTCGACAAATTATACCAACAAGTCCCAAATCACATGCCGGACTTGTTCGAGCTCCCAGAACACTAAAAACATCATCCAAACTATAAATCACTCTCCAAAACCCCTTAGTTTCAAACTTAGGATTTCAAGAAAATTCAAATGGCTCACCAATACGCCGAACGGGTCTATACTGCTCGGAATGACCCCAAATTTTGCGGACAAGTCATAAATGACTATACGGAACTATTGCCAGTTCCGGAATTCCATTCGGACCATGATATCACGAGGTCCAATTCCAGGCTGAATTACAAATCTTATGAAATCCTGAATTCCAATTCAGGTGCCGAAATACTCCCGGGTCATCAGAAACCCGAGACGAACACACTCCTAAGTCCGAAATCATCATCCGGAGCTGCTGGAGATGTAAGAACTCAACTCCGAGTTCATTTGCTCAAAATGCTGCTCGGAACTAAAATTAGCCAAATAGGCTAGCCTTCAGGAACCAAGTGTTCCTGAACTGGCCAAAACACTTCTGAATCTCGAACTACCTGCCCACACAAGTCATAAGGCACGAGTAGCCGCTATGGAAAGAGTCATTCACGGGAACGAAGTCCCAACACACAAAATGACCGGCTGGGTCGTTACATGGCTCGTCCCATGGCACCGTCTAGTAGCTATTACAGATTGATATCTGCACTTCTATTAATGTGGTTAATGTGAACATGCTAGAAATCATACGAAGTTCAATGCTAAGGATTCACGCCGAACATGCCGAGACCTGAGTGGTCGTATATTGCTGTCTCCTTATGCGTTTATTTGATTTCATATACTCAGTCCTGTCAAAGCATATCATTTCATGCCTCAGTCTCGGTAATTGTTAATTTTTTACATTTGTCATTGTTTCGGGCTATTTCATGCATCTGTGAGCCCATGTGTACGAGGCTGGAGAGTGATGACTGAGTGAGGCCGAAAGCCTGTTATTGAGAGACAGTTATGAGATCGGACTGCACACTGCAGCGATACTCTGATCATACCTTCGTGGCTTGATATAGCGCTTGGGCTAATAGGATTACCTCCGAAGTCTTTACACCCCTAGTGAGCGCATTGATATTGAGGGATGGATCTTCCCTGGACATGGATCTTGTCCGAAGGTTATGATATGTGAGGGATGGATCGTCCTTGGACATGGATCTTGTACGAGTGTTGTATTACGGAGATGGATCTTCTCTGTGGGGCTGAATTGGCCTTTTCCTCAGTACTTAGTGACTACGGTCACCAATGTTTATGCATATTCCAGGATGGATCTTCCCTGGGCCTGAGAGCCATATACAGTACTGAGTGGACTTCGGTGTGAGGGTTGTGAGCACTTTGTGCATTTCCACACACACACACATATATATATATATATATATATATTGGCATGTAGAGTACACTGGGTTATACATGAGACACTGGTCATACCTGGCATATTTGTTGCATTATCTGATAAACTGTGAACATGTCTAATTTCTGTACGCTGAATATTATAATTGTTTAGGTTTAGTCTGTCACTACCTGTCATGGGGGTTCGTTACTTCTGAGTTGGTGTACTCACGTTACCCCCTGCACCTTGTGTGCAGATCCAAGTGCATCGGGACCCGGTAGTGGTTGCTGAGCAGCTGTCAGAGTTTCTTACGGAGTCGTCGAGGTAGCAGCTGGTGATCGCAGCCTCGTTTTCTCCTTCTTTATCTTCCTATCGCATTTTTATTATTTCAGACTATGTTGTCTATTCTGTATTTTGACATTTTTACGCTGCAGTAGCTCATGACTCGGTGACACAAGATCTGAGTTCGGGTTTTCCTCTTATTTATGTTTTCAATGTCAATTAAACTCTTAAATGCTTATTAAATATGAAACTCTTGCTGCAAATATAGTGGATTTTCTGAATATAGCTTTTAACAAATGAAATGTGTAGCTTGCTTGATTTCACGATAGGCGCCATTACGACTGGGTATTTTGGGGTCGTGACAGTACGTCACTCACGAACACCTGTCATATAGCAGATAAGTCCATCTTAGGACAATTCCCTCAAATCGAGGATAAGAAAGATACTTACCTTTTCTGAATCAAGCTTCAACCTTCCAAATATCCCTTTCTTTTATTTGGCCTCCAAATGTCCATAAACTAGAAAATAATACTTAAGAAAGTCAAATAAATATAATAGAATCAATTTCAAGTAATAAAATCATAAAAGTCAACAAAAGGCCAACTTGGGTCCACGTGGCAAAAACTAAAAATCCCGGTGACCCATAATCTCACTAATCCAAATATACAATTTGATTCTTAATTCGACACCAATATGGGGTTCAAACCCATAAAATACACTTCCTTAAGTTTTTGGACAAAATTTCTAACTTATACTTTTTAATTTATTATTTTATATGTAAATGTTAATGTGTATTCAAGATCTATGATCAAATACAAGGTAGATTTACTTACCCTCGAGATTTGGGTGAAACCCTCTCCAAAATTGCTTTTGTCTGCTCTCCAAAACTCAAATATGGTAAAATGAACTAAAGCCAAAATATTCTGACATAACGTACTCCTTGGCCGAAATTCCTTCATCGTGATAGCGACTAGAAGCCATGTGATAGTGATGAGAGATCACTGGCCTCCTACGTGAATGTGACTATAGCCACACAATCACAAAGATCTGCCTCTCAAAACCTATGTGAACGCGTCCAAGCCCACGCGACTCCGATTCACAAGTGCCCTAACCCATCTTTCTCTATGCTATCCGCCCAAGCTCATACAATTGTGATTCATAAGTCCCCTAGCCCATCTTCCTCGATGCAATTATAACAACCCGGTCGGTCATTGTGAGTATAAGCATTTTGTTCGTTAGTTTGAGATTTTGAGTAGCTTCATATGATGTATCATGATTTGCTTGTATAGTTGGTTTTTATTTTTGAGAAGTTCGGGATTGATTTGATAGAGTAATTCTTAATTTGGAAGTTTTAAGATGGAAGAGTTTAACAAGGTTGGACTTTTGAGTAAATAACCTTGGAATCACGATTTGATGGTTTCTAAATTTTTGTATGGTGATTTTTGAATTGGTGTATGTTCGGGTTTGAACTTGGATATTCCTAGAAAGTGTTGGATCTATTTGTTAAAAGTTGGGAATTTGAAGAATTGGAGAGTTCATAGGTTTGACCGGGAGTTGAATTTGATGTTATTGAAATCCTATTGTGGTCTTGAGACCTTTGATAGTTTATTTGTTGATTGGAATTTATGTGCAAAATTTGGTTTTGATCTGGAATTTCTACGTGTGATTCTGACGCGTTGGAAGAAGTTTGAAGGTTTGAAAGTTAAGAGAATGATTTGATCTTTGATTCTTGTTTTTGATGTCATTTCTGGCATTTCGAGCTTTTGAATATGTTTAGTTGGACTTGCTGGTATGCTTGGACAGGGTCCCGAGGGGCTCGTGTGAGTTTCAGATTAGTTCAGATTGTTTTTGCCAAGTGGAGTTGTGTTGGTTCTGGTTCTTCGCGTTTGAAGCGGTCGACCATTGTATTAATGAGGGTGTTGTCATTTTTGTTACCTGGTCAAGCTGGGAGGACCTCACATTTGTGAGGATGTGAGTTGCATTTTGTGACTGTGGACGTCTTAGGATTTAGTTCGCTTTTACAAGGATGTGGTGTTTCTTTGGCGACTTCCAGCTGTGGGACTTTGCATTTGCAAAGTGTTTGGTCGCAATTACGAAATAGGCTAGGTCAGACGGGGTTCACACCTTCAACCCTGAGGCCGCTTTTGCGAGGATCGCATTTGCGATCCTCTAGTCGTAAATGCAACATCTGCAACTGGATTTAAGTTGGGATTTCGGGATTTTGAGCTCATTATGTCATATTTTCCAACCCTAGACTTGGAGAGGGGCGATTGTTCTTGGAGATTTTCATATAAGACTTTGGGGTAAATGATTTCTACTTATTATTCGTATTATTTCAATATTCTACATGAATAATTAACACCCAAAACATGGAAGTTTGAGATGAAATTTGGGGTTTAGCCTACACTTTAAGAGAGTGTATTTTTAGGATTTGAGTAATGATTTGGACTTGATTTTGGAATCTAATCATATATATGGACTCTCCAAGTTATGGGTCATCGACTTTTCGTATTGGTTGCGAATTTCGAGCATGCGGGCCCGATTTTGACTTTTGTTGACTTTTGAAAATTTATTCAAAGATCGAGGCTTTATTGATTACGATTACTTCCTATGTCATTAGTTGACTTCCTTGATTGATGTTTGGTTAGATTCGAGCCAGTTAGAGGTGATTTCTTAAGGGAATGCGATTTAGGAGCTTCGGACTAGTCCGGATGAGGTAAGTGTCTTGTCTAGATTTTGTTGAGGGAACTTTTACTACTGATCGATGTTAGTTTCTACATGGGGGATGATGTATATATGAGATGATGAGAATATATACATGTGCCATGGTTATCCATGCTCAAGATAGAATTCTAGATCTCCTTATGCCTTGTTTGGTGGTGTGTTCTACTTAATTCTCTGTTCAATCAATTGATTGACTACGTGAGTACAATAAACCATGATAGAGTAATGTTGAGGCTATTAGTACTTTATTTTGAACATGATGAATATATATATATATATATATATATATATATATATATATATACTATACTATACTATACTATACTTTCTTTAGACGTAGTCACACATATGTTATGAACACACACTCGCACTTGTTATTCTTGTGTTATGCCTTGATTTGATTGTGTGATCTCTATGATAGATGTATAACCCTTTGTATGACTACGTGAGCTTATCCTTTCGTGATAGAGATCATGTGTTGGAACTATTATCCCCTAATTAGATATTATGGCATTTGTGGAATCATTGCTAAACATATTTAGTTGTTGTCATGTCTTATATCTTGAGCACACATCCACACTTTATTATTTTCATTTCCTTGTGCACCTTATTGATGAATTGTAAGAATATGCCTTTTGATGATAAAATGCTATCTTGAATTTTTTATGATCATGGCACATATGGACATTTTGAGCAGATTGATTCGGTGTTGGAACGAGGTCTCTTTCGTGCGGATTTTGTCATTGAATGATGTATGGAGTATATGTGATGACCCAAAGGTTCATTTTACGAATTATGACTCCATTCCAAGCTTATTAGTCTTAAAAAGACTAATTTTAATTACCTCAATTTGCGTGTACAGTCTGGGCGTGAATCCGAAAAGCCTTTTTGTGAAAATATGAGAAATAGTAATTTTTAGAGTTAAAATTTAGTTTTAGTTGACTTTGGTCAATATTTTGAGTAAACATACCCGAAACTGTGTTCCAACGATCTCGAGAGGTCCGCGGTAAAATATGGGACTTGGCGTATGCTCGGAATTGAATTCTGAGGTCCCTAGCTTAGAAAATATTTTTTGAAGAAAATTGTTGTGTTGGTTTTTACAGGAAATAAAGAAATGAATTAATGTGTGAAATCGTTGGTATCGGGACCGTATTTTGGTTCCGGAGCCCGGAACAAGTTTGTTATGATATTGAAGTCTTATGTGTGGAATTTGATGAGAATCGGAGTTGATTTGACGTGTTCCGGACATCCAGTTAGAAAGTTAGAAAATTTGAGTATTCTTGAGAAAATCATGAGTTTTGAGGTTGAATTCGTAGTTTTTGATGTTGTTTTGATGATTTGATCGCACGAGCAAGTCTGTATGATATTTTTAGACTTGCGTGCATGTTGGGTTTGGAGCCCCGAGGGCTCGGGTGAGTTTCGGGTAGGCTACGGAGTGTTTAGACTTAGAAAAAAAATTGCACATCTGATATCTGGTGTTGGCAGGCCTCTGATCTCGCATTTACGAGATCAGGCTTCGCAAATACGAAGACCTGGGCCAGCCTCAGATCTCGCAAATACGAGATTCTGGTCGCAAATGCGAAGTCCCTCAGAAGTCGATAATGCGAAAATTTCATCGCATTTGCGATGGCTGCAAAATTTTGAAGGGTCCGTAATTGAGAACCCCTGATCGCAAATGCGATAACCGCAGCTTGTTAAACTAGATTTTAGACGGGCTTTTATAACGACCCGGCCGGTCATTCTGTGAGATTAGCCCTGCTTTCCCCGTTTCAGCTTATTCATATGTTATTTAACCTAAGTAGGTTGTGTTGGGTCGGTTGGTTCGGGTTCGGAGTGGTCGTGGTGAGAAATGGGACACTTAGTCTCTTAACTTGGCCTTATAGTTAGAAAAGTCAACCGGAAGTTGACTATTAGGTACACAACCTCGGAATGTGGATTTTATGGCTCGGACAGCTTTGTTAGGCGATTTGGGACTTAGGGGTGTGTTCGGAATGTGGTTTTGATGCCCGGAGTATAATTAGGCTTGAATTGGCGAAATTGAGTTTTTGGCGATTTTCCGTTCAACAGTGGAAAATTAGCTATCGAGGTCGGAATGGAATTCGGGAAGTTGGAACAGGTTCGTAGTATCATTTTGGAGGTGTGTGCAAATTTCCAGGTCATTCGGACGAGGTTTGGGTAGTTTCGGCATCGTTGGTGAGTTTCGGAAGTTTTAGAATCCTTAGGCTTGAATCATGGGTTGATTTGATGTTTCGATGTGTTTTTGGGTGTTCCGATGGTTCGACTAAGTCCAGGTGATCATTTATGACTTGTTCGTATTTTTGGTTGGGTCCCGGGGGCCTCGGGATGAGTTCGGATAGCTATCGGGAAGTTTGGAAATTTGGAAATGCAGTTGAAGCTGCTGATTTTGTCATAACCGGGCCTGCGGTTAAGGGACCGCAGGTGCGAGACCGCAGAAGCGAAAGAAGGGTCGCATATGCGGATCTGGGCTAGGCTGGAGGAGGACCGCATATGCGGCAGTTTGACCGCACCTGCGAAGCCGCAGATGCGAAAGGTTGAGCGTAGGTGCGGATTTTGGTCCTTTAATGAATTTCCGCAGGTGCGGAGAAAGGGACTACATATGCGGTTTTCCTTGGTAGAAGGTATTAAAAAAATCCTTCGAGAATTTTGGCTTATTTCATCAAGTTTTTCTTACGAGTTTGAGCTTGAAAGAGGGTTTTGAATAGGGAAATCAAGGGAACTTCGTGGAGGTAAGATTTTTGGACCTAAAACTCATTTCTATGGTGTTATTTGACTGATTAGAGGTGAAATTTATGGGAAATTAGTGCCTAAATTGGGGGTTTAGGGCTTGGGAATTGGAGGATTTAAATTGAGGAATTAAAGGGCCATTTGTGGTTGGATTTTGATGTATTTTATATGGTTAGACTCGTGAAAGGATGAGGATTCTTGTGATGTGATTTCTATCGAATTTCGAGACGTGGGCCCAGGGGCTGGGTTTGGCCAATTTCAAAATTTTGTGCTTAAGTTTGATATTTTTGAATGGGTTTCGTCTCCCTAGCATATATTGATGATATTAATCTGGTTTTGGTTAGATTTGGAGCAATTGAGAGTCGATTCGAGAGGCACGAGTATCGCGGATTAGTATTTGGGTCGGTTTGAGGTAAGTAATGACTGTAAATCTTGCCCTGAGGGTATGAAGCCCCGGACTTTGTATTTTCTCACTATTTTGGAGTGGCGCACCTGCTGGATGACGAGTGTGTGGCGTGAACTGATAAGGGATTGTGACTTGATCCATCCCGTAGCAACTATTGAGTTGCGTAAATTACATCTAAATCATATAATAAATTGTGTTTAAGACTACTACTATATTTTGGGTTGTACGCCATGTTTGTGGCCTTGTGCCGACCTGTTTAGACCCCTTGGGGGCTGTTTTCTGCTATTCCTCACTGTACTGACTTTTGATTTACACTCAGTTGTAACCTATTTAACTGATTTCGAAACTCAGTCTTATTTATACTATTTTGTGATGTAAATGATATTTTGGGCGAGTACCCCATTTTGTTGAGATCCCGAGTGGATGTAGTATGGAAATAGAATTACCTTGTACTATTCATAGATGCTCATGACGGTTGACTCCAGGTTTTGGGGCAGTGTCTAAACTATTTTTATTCATCTTGTTGCTTTAAATTGTTAAACCGGAAGAATTCTATGGAATATCGAACAGTTTTGAAATTAATGGCAAGTCTTTATATTACTTCGCGGTAGATTGGCTAGCCTAGTATCATGATAGGCGCCATCATGACTGGCTTAGGATTTGGGGTCGGGAAAAGTTGGTATCAGAGCCTAGGTTACATAGGACTCACCGTTCATCAGCAGGTTTAGTAGAGTCTTGTGGATCGGTACGGAGACGTCTGTACTTATCTTCGAGAAGCTACAGAACCCTTAGGAAAATCTCACATTCTTGAATTCCGTCGTGCCAATCTGTTGAATCTAGAAACTAAACTTCTATTGTTTCATTCTCTCACAGATGGTGAGGACTCACGCCACCGATCAGGGTGACCAGACACCAGCTAGACCAGCGAGAGGTTGAGGTCGCGGTCAAGGCCGTGGTAGAAGTAGGGGAGCAGCCCACGCAGCAGCGGGGGCAGTACCCGCAGACCCATATATTTTTCAAGATCAGGTCCTCGTCGCGGACGTTCCAGCGGGACAGGCTCAGGCACAGGTAGTGCCTATTATTATTTTGGGTCTTCATGAGACTCTAGCTCAGATTTTGATGGTGTGCACCAGTCTTGCTCAGGCAGTCACTGTTTCTACTACTGCCGCTACTTCTCAGGCCGGGGGAGGCACTAAGACTCCAGCTGCACGGACACCTGAGCAGGTTACCCAGGGGCTACAGACACCGGGGGCAGCTCCAGCCCAGTCGGTGGTCCCAACTCAGGATTTTGTAATCCCAGTCATGCCAGATGACGTGCAGCACAGGTTGGAGAGATTTAGTAGACTTCAGCCTCCGACATTCAGTGGTTCTGAGGGCGAGGATGCCTAGGGTTTCTTGGACAAGTGTCAGAGGATGCTTCGTACTACAGGGATACTGGAGACCAGTGGAGTCTCGTTTTCTACCTTCCAGTTCTCAGGGGATGCTTTTACTTGGTGGGAGTCGTACTAGGGGCGTAGGCTAGTTGGTGCAGCACCCCTTACTTGGCAGCAGTTCTCCACTCTCTTTTTAGAGAAGTATGTTCCCCAGTCTCACAGAGAGGAGATACGTAGGCAATTTGAGCAGCTGCGTCAGGGTGAGTTTACAGTGACGCAGTATGAGATGATATTTTCAGAGCTAGCTCATCATGCTTGAGAGTTGGTCCCTACCGGGAGAGCGAGGATCAGGAGGTTTGTGGATGGCCTCACTTATCAGCTTCGTATCCTAATGACCAGAGAGAGAGTATCGGGTGCCACTATTGAGCAGGTTGTGGATATTGCCCGGGATATTGAGGCAGTTCGCCGTTAGGAGCGGGATGAGAGGGAGGCCAAGAGGCCTCGTGGATCTAGTAGTTTCAGCGGTACTCCTTCCAGAGGCCAGTTTCAGCATAGCAGAGGCCGCTCATTTAGGCCTCCTCAGCCAGTCCGCCCAGCTTATAGTGGTGCATCATCGGGGCAAGGTCCCCGCGGTTCTCATCCGGGTCGTTCTTCATTCATCTCTCTTCCAGCCCAAAGTTCTTCTTGAGCACCATCAGTTCAGGATTCCTCTATCCATGGTTCTTCTAGTGGATATCCTAGTGTCAGGGGTTCCCTTCAGTCCCCGTCTCCAGCTCCAGGGAGTTGTTTCGAGTGTGGAGAGTTTGGGCATGTGTGGAGACAGTGTCCTCGTCGTCCTGGTGGGTCTTCTCAGCAGAGGGGTCACCCCTCAACTTCAACTCCAGTTACTTCACCACCTGCCCAGGCAGCTAGGGGTGGGGGTCAGACAGCTAGAGGTTTCCCTAGAGGGGGAGGTCGAGCAGGTGGAGGTCAGGATCGTATTTATGCACTTCCAGCCAAGCCAGATTCTATGGCCTCAGATGCAGTGATAAAAAGTATTGTCTCAGTCTGTCACTGAGATGCTTTGGTCTTATTTGACCTTGGTTGTATGTATTCCTATGTTTCATCATAGTTTGCCCATTTTCTAGATATGCCCCGCGAGTCTTTAGTTACATTTGTTCATGTGTCGACTCCGGTGGGCGATACTATTGTTGTGGACCGTGTGTATTGGTCGTGTGTGATATCTATTGGGAGTCTGGAGACCCGAGTGGATCTGTTATTACTTAGCATGGTTGATTTTGATGTGATATTGGGCATGGATTGGTTATCTCCATGTCATGATGCTCTTGATTGTCATGCTAAGACCGTGACCTTAGCGATGCCAGGATTTCCGAGAGTTGAGTGGAGAGGTTCTGTTGAGTACGTGCCTAGTAGGGTGATTTCTTACCTGAAGGCTCAGCGTATGGTAGATAAAGGGTGTTTATCTTATTTGGATTTTTTTAGGGATGTCAGTGTTGAGACTCCCACTATTGATTCTGTTCCTGTGGTCCGTGACTTTTCGGACGTACTTCCTGCATACCTGCCAGGCATGCCACCTAATAGGGATATTGATTTTGGTATTGATCTGGTACCAGGAAATCAGCCTATTTCTATTCCACCCTATCGTATGGAACCAGAGGAGCTGAAGGAATTGAAAGAGCAGCTTCAGGAGCTCCTAGATAAGTGGATCATTTGGCCTAGTGTGTCACCTTGGGGGTGCACCAGTGTTATTTGTGAAGAAGAAAGATGGTTCCATGAGGATGTGTATTGACTACAAGCATTTGAACAAGGTTACAGTCAAGAATAAGTATCCTTTGCCTCACATTGATGATTTGTTTGACCGGCTTCAGGGAGCCAGATTGTTCTCTAAGATTGACTTGAGATCTACGTATCATCAGCTGAAGATTCCGGATTCTGATATTCCTAAGACGACTTTCAGGACTCGTTATGGTCATTACGAGTTTATGGTGATGTCTTTTGGGCTGGCCAATGCCCCAGCAGCGTTCATGCGTTTGATGATCAACATGTTTCAGCCGTATCTGAATTCCTTTGTTATAGTGTTCATTGATGACATCCTGGTGTATTCTCGTATCCAGGAGGAGCACACTCAGCATTTGAGAGTTGTGTTGCAGAGATTGAGAGAGGAGAAGCTTTATGCAAATTTCTCCAAGTGTGAGTTTTGGCTTGGCTCAGTAGCTTTCTTGGGGCCCGTGGTGTCCAGCGAGTGTATTCAGGTTGATCTGAAGAACATAGAGGCGGTGCAGAGTTGTCCCAGACCGTCCTCAGCTACAGAGATTAGGAGCTTCCTTAGTTTGGCGGGGTATTATTGTTGCTTTGTGGAGGGGTTTTCTTATATTTCTTCGCCCTTGAACAAATTGACCCAGAAGGGTGTTCCATTCAGGTGGTCGGATGAGTGTGAGGAGAGCTTTCAGAAGCTCAAGACTGCATTGACCTCAGCTCTAGTGTTAGTATTGCCATCAGCTTCATGTTCTTATATTGTGTATTGTGATGCCTCGAGGATAGGCATTGGTTGTGTTTTTATGTAGGAGGGTAGGGTGCTATGAGGCTTTATGCCTAAAGAGTGTTTGATAGAATTCCTAAGTGACTAAAATATGAGCATTAGTGCTAATATTGGTTCCTTTTGATATATATTGACATAGATTATCATTGAAAGAGGCGACAAAACATTGTGATACGCTTAAAGGGACTAGAGTCAAGGTGTGTGAGGCTAACTCTCTATGTTTGAGAATGTTAATGATTCTCCCTACATTATGTTTCTTTTACAACATTATTAATTGCCTTAGAAATATAGATAAGCCTAGTTCCTTAAATAGTTGCAGAACTTCTATTCTCTAGCTTCATAACTCGTTCATGACTTTCATTCTGAACGTTGTGAGCTCATTGCATATTCAATATAGACTTGGGTTTGATGCCCCCGAGTCTTAGTTTAGATTACTCAATATGTCATAAACAATTGAAGTTTCAGTATTCATAATCAGTTCAAGAATACATGTCTCAGTCTAGTCTATCTCCGTGTAATTTAGTATTCCAATATCATGTAACTCAATGTGATTCAGTGTTTCAGTATCATGTATTACAAGTGATCTTTTCTTCACCAAGTTCTCATTCTACTACTTCTAGGTGATTCTATAATCCCAAATAGATGTAACTAACACCATTTATCATCACCCACATGTTTACAACAATCATAAGTCAACAATCCAAAACCCTAGCATAGTTCACATGGTTCTCTTTATAAAATACATTTACTCTTCTCCCAAAATTCATCAATTCATAGTTATAATGATTAAGAAGTAGAAACATTACTTATTCAAAGTTCACTCCTCTTAAATTCTCGTTCTAGGGTCCTTTATCAACAATGGTGTCTAAACCAAATATCTAATGAGTGGAAGGACTTACCCATGTTAATAAGGTGTCAAAGAATTGAAATTAACTAAGAATCATCGCTCGAACTTACCCTGGATGATAGAAGGACCTTGGGGAAGTTGAGTTCTTGAGAACTCTCCTTTCTAGAGTATGTTTTCATGTTTGGGGTGTGGGAAAACGAGGTACGACTTTGAAATAAGTGAAAACGTCCCAAAATTGAGGAGGAAGTAAAATAGCTCGGACAAAACAATGTCGGCGCGAGGCACCGTCAAGGACGCCAAAATTACTGTGCAAGGCACCATAAGAGGCACCAAAATTACTGTGCCTTGCACTATCTGGGGATTTGAAGTTACAGTGCCTTGCACTATCTGGGGCACTGAGGTTACAGCGCCTTGCACTGTTAGGGGCACTGATATTACAGTTCCTTACATTGTCAGGGGCGCTGATGTTAACTCCTATAAAATTAGTCGATGTTATTGAATTTTATGCACCCCACTCTCGGTCTTGATTCTAAAACAAATGTTTACACCCATCCTCATCTCGATAGGACTTCACATGTCTAAAAGGTCACATTAATACTCATTTAACGCATCTACAACTAATCTGGATTTAGGGGGTGTTACAACTTTCTTGTCTTTTCCTCCTTCCTCGCAACAGCCTTAATAGTAGGTTGTACCGAAGCAAAGGGTTTTGTAGATGGGGACGAGGCCACAACCTCAGTAATTGCCCGAAGCTGGGTGGTCTTGGGCAAACCTGTTGTCACGACCCAAACCGATGGGCCGTGACGGGCACCCGGTACCTTACCCAACCGAGTACCAACGTAGCGTATCTTTCTTATTACATTATTACATTCACATGACATACGGGCCTAATAGGCCAACACAATCCTTTATAAACTCAAAAGATAGGCCGACAAGGCCATACAATCCTTTATGTACACGACATATGTCTACAAGCCTCTAAGAGTACATAAATGTCATAAAGGTCGGGACAGAATCTCGCCTTACCAAACAATATGTGTCTAAATCATACTAACCAAACGAGCAACTCCGAAGCAAATGGAGCGCACCAGCATCTTTCGCTGAGCTGATAGCCTACTTGGAGGGCTCTCGACCTGTCTATCAGGACCTGCGGGCATG
>ML272915.1:7590-23346 GCA_005239495.1 Nicotiana undulata
TATATATATATATAAAGAGAGAACTATAAAATCATTCCCATTTATGTATCACGAGGGTAGTGCCATCGCATGAGATTCTAATCTTTGGAGTACAGACTTAGCTCACAATAATACTATAAGTGTTTTCAGGAAGTGCTTAAGATGATAATCAAGTGTGGGAAGTATAACTCATGATTGAGGTAGATAAGAGAACTCTGGTCAAAGAAGTTCACCAGCCAAGAGGAGTTCGACTTCGAACTACGAAGATGACGGAGTTGTTGTCTAGAACAGGACTTATTCCCCCTTAGTAGCCGAAGAGAAGGGGAAACAATTTGATGATCCTTATGTGTTGCAGTTGAAAGAGGAGATTCACAAGTATAAGACAATGGCTTTTGAATAAAGGGGAGATGATGGTACTTTGAGGTACCAAGAAAAATTGTGTGTTTCAGACATAGATGGACTTAAAGAGGGAAGATCATGTTAGAAGTTCTTTCAGGAATGATTAGGCACAAGTTTTCCATCTTCAGAAAGATGGGCAAGCAGAGCGCATTATTTAGACAGTTGAGGATATGTTCTTGATGTTAAGAGTAATTGGGATGATCACATACCTCTTATTGAGTTTGCTAATAATAACACCTACCGTTCCAGTACCGTGCGAGACTCTGTATGGGCAAAGGTGTAGATCGCCAATTGGTTGGTTCAAAGTTGGTGAAGAGGAGTTGTTGGGACCGAATTTGGTCTATCAGACTATAGAGAAAGTTAAGTTGATTCAAGAGCGTTTGAAGACGACTCAGAGCCGCCAAAAGTCCTATTCGAGCGTGCAGCATAGAGACCTAGAGTTTCAAGTTGATGATTGAGTATTCCTGAAAGTTTCGCCTATGAAAAACATTATGAGATTTGGGAAGAAGGGGAAGCATAGTCCCTGCTATATTGGGCCATATAGAATCTGCGAAGGATCGGTCAAATAGCTTATGAGTTGGAATTGCCACCAGAATTAGTGGTGGTGCATCCAGTAGTCATGTGTCATGTTATAACATTCAAATTTCTAGTGCTCAGATACTCATGTCAGTTCAGTACTCAGATACTCATGTCAGTTCAGTACTTAGATACTCATGTCAATTCAGTACTCAGATACTCATGTCAGTTTACTACTCAGATACTCATGTCAGTTCAATACTCAGATACTCATGTCAGTTCAATCCTCAGCCACTCATGTCAGTCCAATACTTAGACATTCATGCCATCTTAGTACTCTGATATTGATGTTAGTTCAATACTCAAATATTCGTGCCAGTTTAATATTCGTATATCCATGTTAGTTCAGTATTCATGTATCCATGGCACACCAATATTCAGTCAATGCAGTAGTCATTCAGTTCAGTATCTCAACAGTTCAGTAGTCATGTATTCATTTAGTTTAGTATGCAAGTGTTAATGAAAGTTCATGTTTCCACCAGACCCGTTTAAATCCCGGAGTTAGCAGAAGTTACAATCAGGACAATCATTCGAGGACAAATGATCCCAAGGGGAAGATAATATAACACCCCGTACATTCTGCTTAGGTATGAATGAGTTAAAGGAGTGGTAAGGTTATATTTTAGACATATGAAGTCCTATAGGGATGATTATGGGTGAAAATAGTTGTTTCAAAATCAAGATGGACAGTGAGGTGCATAAGATTCGACAAAATCGACTAAGTTTGCAAAAGGTCCATCTTCCAGCAGAGTTTGATAAAAATGTGTAGGAATTTAGAAAAACTCAAATCATGAAAGTTGTACGCCTTTGAAATATCTTTCCAACGATATAGTGTGGAGCCTAAATGGAGCTTTGTGAAAAGAGTTATGTTGTCATGACCCAGAATCCCAATCTGAGTCGTGATGGCGCCCAACGACGGGGTTAGGCAAGCCAACAATAATTACACCAAGTGATACCTTTCCCATCTAGTTAAACAGTCAAAGATTCCCCATTTATAACGACAAACATGATACTAGCCTTGAGCGGAAATGAAATCCTAGTAGATACAAGCTGAAATAAAATGCACACATAGATATACATCCCAAAACCCCAAAATATAAATATACACTACGCGTGTGTGCCAGGAACTAGTGTCACGAGTGTCATGGGCAACTACTGAATATACAATGACTACAATATATACAGAGTCTCCGTCTGAATGAAATGAGCGGAGAAATGTAACAAAGAGCTCCAGGGTGCTGCTAGGAAGTCGCCGAGAAAGCAGCTCACCGAGAAGTATGAGCACGGTATCAATATCTAGCGCCGACCTGATAGTCAGACGTGCCAGCCTCCGGACCATTACAGTCATGTACAGAAAAGAAAAGAAAGTGCAGCATGAGTACATATTAAATAAATATGTACCTAGTGAGTATCCCGCCTAAACTAGAAGAAGTAGTGACGAGAGGTCGACTCGATACTCACTAGGGTCCAGCAGTAGTAACATGTGATAAAATATGATGAAATACAGTAGGCATGCCAGGGAAATAAGCAACAAGTACATATACTAAAAGCAGAGAAATCCAAACAGCTACTGAACTTAAACAATAAAGCACTTTCAAGAGTAAGACCACCGAATGAAACAAAAATCACAAATTCCTTAAATCCGTTGTGGCGTACGGCCCGCTCCCTTATATTTCACAATTTTATTTCAAATCCACCGTGGCGTACGACCTGCTCCCTTATATTTCACAATTTCATTTCAAATCCGCCGTGCCGTACGGCTCGCTCCCTTATATTTCACAATTTCGTTTAAAATCCGCCGTGGCGTACGGCCCGCTCCCTTATATTTCACAATTTCATTTCAAATCTGCCGTGGNTAAGATAATTGGAAGAGGATTTTATTTGAATTTGATGTTAAAAGTCATGAAAAACGGACTAGGAATCACTTACCTTGATGAGTTTGAATTTGGGCAGTCCTTTCCCTAGCTTGGAGGAGCTCTAATGGAGGTTGGGTATTTAATAATGAAGAAGAATCCCGTAATTGGACATTTAAGAGGGGCTGCCAACAGGGGTTTCCGCGCCTGCGACCTTGGGACCGCAGGTGCGGTCCCGCACCTGCGAGAAACAACCGCCCCTCCGAAAAAGGGCTTGGAACCCCGGCATCGTGCCCGTAGAGAGGGAGTCCGCGCCAGCGGTCCCGCTCTTGCGGCCTGTAGCTCGCACCTGCGGACTTTGGGCAAGGGGGCTGAGGTCGCGCCTGCGGAGGGGAGTTTCCGCACCAGCGGAGGCTCCGCACCTGCGAGGCTGGGACCGCAGGAGCGGTCCCGCACCTGCGGCTGGGCAACCGCACCTGCGGTTACACTAGCTGTTGTGCACCAACAATTGTTTTAGCTGGTTTTTGGCCTCGTGTGGTGTCCAGGAGGCACCTGGGCCCACCCGAGCCCCCGTCCAAATATACCAATAAGTCTGTATTCATGATACGGACTCGCTCGAACTTTCGGATCATGGAAAACAACAACGAAACTCGAAATCAAACCCCAAAACCAAATCAATCAAACTTAAGAACTTTGAAATTCTAGAATTCACTTCAACGCACCGAACCGGCCTAAACTACTCGGAATGACTTCAAAATTACCAGACAAGTTATAACTGACACAACGGAACTATCCCGGTCTCGAAATTTCAATCGGACCTCGGGAACATAAAATCACCTTCCAAACCAAATTTCAAATTCTATGAGATTTCTCAAAACTTCATTAACTCCAATTTTTCCTCATTTTATCCGAAACCAATCAAATCAAGTCAGTTTTACACCAAATTTTACAGATAACTTATATAACACATATTGAACCTGTTCCGGGATCCGGAATCATAATACGGGCCCGGCAACACAGGTTTCACATCAAGGTTCACTTACATAAGCCTTTAATATTTTCATAAAACAATTTTCTTTAAAAATTCATTTCTCGGACTTGGGTCCTCGGAATTCGATTCCGGGCATACGCCCAAGTCCCATATTTTCCTACGGACCTTCCGGAACCGTCGGATCACGGATCCGGGTCCGTTTACCAAAAATATTGACCAAAGTCAACTTTATTCAATTAATTATCACAAATTTAACTCTTAATCAAGTTTTTCACATAAAGGCTTCCCGGCTACGCGCCCCGGCTGCGCACGCACATCGAGGTGAGATTAATGGAGGCTTTTGGGCATCGGAACACAGTCCAAATTAGATGTGCATAAGATGACCCCTTTTTGGGTCATCACAATCTCCCCCTCTAAAACAAACGTTCGTCCTCGAACGGACGCAGAATCGTACATGAAGTGCCGAATAGCTGTGGATACCTGCTCCGCATGTCCTCCTCAGACTCCCAAGTCGCCTCACCGACTGGTTGGCCCCTCAGAAACATAGTTTAGTCTAGTTCCTTGAATAGTTGTAGAACTTATATTCTCTAGCTTCATAACTCATTCATGACTTTCATTCTGAACGTTGTGAGCTCAGTTCGTATTCAATATAGACTTGGGTTTGATGTCCCTGAGTCTCAGTATAGCTTACTCAACATGTCATAAACAGTTGAAGTTTCAATTTTCATAATCAGGTCATGAATACATGTCCCAATCTAGCTCTATTCAGTATTCAAGTATCATGTAACTCAGTATGGTTCGGTATTTCAGCATCATATATTTCAGTATCATGTATTTCAGTATGATTTTCAGTTCCTGAATGTTGAACACCTGTATTTGGGCCTGAGGTCGTTGTTTATATACTTTATGAATACTTGGGCATGAGGCCGTAGTTTATGCTTTATGCATGTTTGGGCCTGAGGCTGTAGTTTATGCTTTATGCATTTTTGGGCCTGAGGCCGTAGTTATGTATACGTATACTTGGGCCTGAGGTCGTAGCTTGTGCACATATATATTGGGCCCGAGACCATAGCTTATTTAGATAAACATGTTGTTCATCATTCAGAAGAGGGAGTATTCATATCCTTACTTCCTTCCAGTTCAATTATTAGTTACCATATCAGTTATCAGTTATCATTTCAGTTATCAATTATCAATTCTCAGTTATCAGCTTAGTTTTAGTTTCAGTTTCAGCATTTATAATTCTTCCTTCAGTTGCTTTACATACTAGTGTAATTCAAATGTACTAACGTCCCTTTTGCCCGGGGCCTGCATCTCACAATGCAGGTAATGATTTACAGGTTGATGATTCAGAGCGCTAGGATCCTCATACCAGCTATTTGGCGATCCCCAGTTCTTTCGGGGAATTATCATTACCTTACAGTCTTCAGTATTTTCAAACATTCAGTGTTTTCAGTACTTTATTAGAGGCTTCATAGACTAAAGTAACTGTTAGACAGAGTCGCAGGCTTTTCATATTAAGCTATGTTGGCTATAAATATGTCTCAGAATTGTATTAGTATTTCCGCACTTTGATTTATATCATCCAGACTTTCAGTATATCAGCATGTGTTAATTTATCTTCCGCATTCAGTATGTTATGATATCACATGTTGATTCAGCCAGCCAGTTGGTTCGCTCGGTCACATGTAGTCAGGCACCGAGTACCGTGTTACGTCCAGGCCCAGGTTCGGGGCGTGACAAATTAAGAGTGTACCTTAATTAGGACTCCTCTACTGTATAAAGAGGAGTTTCATTCATTTGTAATCATCATTGTTCATTGAGAAAAATACGTACACTCGTTACTTTCTTGCTATCTATTTCACTTACTATTCATCAGAGCTACTTTACTATTTACTGTTCTTACTATACTACCTCGAGACTACCCCAAATTGAGGTCAAGACTTTGCTTACACACTGGTTTGATTTATTTTATTGTCTAATTCATCCATTTATTTTCATGTTTATCAATTGGTATTTGACGAAATCACATATCCTTAAAACCACAATATAAGTTTAATTGTTATCCGAATTTTAGGGTAAACAATTATCATATTTAAGATCCTGATATGAATTAAAACTTATGCTTACAAGTAATTACACCACACGGATTAAAAGTTGGAACAATAATGTGAGACAGGATTTGGTTATTCAGGTGAGCACCTGAGACATAAACACCCTAATTTATGTACATTATTATTATTATTCCTAGAGGAGACAAAATAAAGGCAGGTTTCGATCAAAATCAGATGAATGATTGTCTCCAACTTCACCAGATGTCAGTCCAAACTAGCAAACTACAAGAATATACATAGAGAAAAAAGTTCATGAGGCTCAGTGCTAAGATGAAAAGTGGTCATTATAAAAGATATCAAATCAGAAAGCTTTAATAAATATTAAATAAAAAAGAGTGGGTATCATTACACACTATAGCCAAATGAATTTTGGTGTTTTATTGACTTTGCCAAGTACAAAAACAAAGTACTTTTGTCTTCATCCTACCTAATACAGTTTATTCAATTGGCATTCCGTGTCCGATGCGTGTGATGTATTGTCGAATTAAATACGTCCTTTCTGTCCTTTCAATACTTTGTTTTAAGAAGAATTTAATTAAATGTATCGATTTTTTCAAAGTTCCACCACTACGTTACATACTTGTTTTGTCAAATTATCCATTCATGTGTATTATAAACAGTTAATAACCCTGTTTGACTGCTAAATACCATGTTGGTTGTGTAAAATTAATTATAAAATTGCTATGAATCGCTATTATATAACGAATAAAAGCCTATGTTTAATTTTTTTATGAAATCAATTTTCGTTATAATGTATGTCCTCTATAACAACACTTGACTATAACAATCAAAAAATTCTGAAACAAATGTAACTGTTATAAAGATGTTTGACTATATAAATAGCTAGTGTGCATCATGGGCGGATTTAGGGGCTTTTTTACATCTATATATTAAGTTTGAATCCCCTTGACACAGCCCAAAAGTATAGCTTACTGGTCAAGGGGGTTCAAAACTTATGTAAGGTCTAATTTTTTTCTTTTTGAACCCCTTCGCGAGATCCTATCTCCGCCACAGGTATGCATGTTTTAACCAATATGTCGTAGTATGTTTTAACAGCCCAAAGGTACTCTAGCTTAGCCTATCCATCCGGATTCAAAAATAATTATTATTTTTTGCTGATTTTCCTCCTACTGGTATACTGGACCAGTTCATGTAAAACGAGTTGTAAACGGAGAAGATGAACACAAAAATTCAAATAATATAGAGGAACTAGTATTATACAAAGCGAAATCATTTAATCACTATTGAATAAAGACAAATATTTCTGATTCCGTTTTATAACCCAAAAACGGAATCAAACACAATGTCAATAAAATATAACTAAAGCAACCCATTTTAAAATGTTTATAATATTAAAAAGCATAATCATAATCACCAGAATTTAGAGTTTTCTCTTCCATTAGTTTCCTTTCACTTTCTGCGGAGGGGGATATCATCTGGATTCTGCTAGTAGTGGGTAGATGAAGCCACCAAAAAGAAGTGTACGGACCATAGTACAACCGATATATTATGATGATGATAATACTGGAACATATTTCTGCTTCCCCTTTTTTTTTTTTTTATTACTCGGATTCATCATGAAGAGTTCCATTACAGGCAATATATACTGTTAGGAATGACAGACGGTGCGGGTGCGGGGCGGGTTCTGTCTGACCCGCGAAATTTAAACCCGCCCCACATAGGATTTAAACCCGCGTTCACCCGTCCCGCACTCCACCCGCATCCACCCGCCCCGCGCCCGCACCCGCAATTTTATTTTATTTTTAAAAATAAAATTCTTTCTTTTTAAGAAAAGTAGACTTAAATCTGAATTTTATTAACAAAACAAAAAATTGCTCTTAAATTCCTACAAAAATAATTTAATCAAAAGTTATGAAACTTGGATGTACAAAACCAAACTAAATTTGATCGATTTTTAAAATTTAAAACTATCAGTTTTTTTGGTCGGTTTGGTTCGGTTTTTGGTTTGGTTCCGTTTTCGGTTTGGTTCGATTTTTCGGATTTTTATGAACATCTCTAATTATAGTATAGTTTGGTCAAGTGACTTTTATGTGATTACTAATATAAAAGAGAGGGGAAAAAAAACTTATGCTAGAAAAAAATCAATCCCCTAAAACAAAACTCTCGTAAGCACAACATTGTAGATGTTATTTTTTGTATTGTTGTGCGAAGGAAGATCTCTCAATTTATAGAAGCCACAACCTTTTCCTCCACGAAAGAAATCCGCCAAATATGAAAGAATCTATATTTTTCTTTAAGGAAAAGTCAAATTATTATGATAAATATTCTACCATTTCTTCAAGTAAACAAATAAATCCAAATAAGATAATAAAATCAAGACAAATTCCTAACAGTTAGCACGTTCCAATATTAATATAAGAGCAGACATAAGTTTTGAGTTCACATTTCGTTATTTTCCTTTTATCTATAATTTTCATATATTTGCCCCTGAAAATGCATATGTTCGCATTTTTGTTAGCTGCCATGGGAGAGAGATCCAAGCTAAGAAGAAGAAGAAAAAGAATCTAGAAGAGAGGAAATCAGAAAAAGAGAGCTTTCATTTCTGAAGAAAAAGCACTAAAGCTTACTGTACAAACAACCACTACTTATAACAAACTCAACTAACTTTCTTAACTAACTATTAACTAACTCACTAACTATGGTTTTGTATTACACTTTATAAATAAACTACAGTTAACCATGATGATTAACACTCCCCCTCAAGCTGATGGTTGATACACATTCTTCAACCCCAGCTTGTTCAGCAAGTGCACATGTTGAGCTCTTTCCAAGCCTTTTGTATGTATGCTAGCTGATTCTCAGTGTTGATATACTCAGTTTTCAGCAGACCTCGGCTTAGCTTTTCCCTTACAAAGTGCCAGTCCATATCAATGTGTTTTGTGCTTTAATGGAAGATTGGATTTGATGCAATTTGGATTGCAGCTTTACTGTCACACACCAAAGTTATAGGAAGTTCAATCTTGACACCAAGCTCACTGAATAGTCCTACTAGCCAGGTAACTTCTGCTGCATATGAAGCTGTGCTTCTAAACTCAGCTTCAGTAGACCTCCTAGACATAGTGCTCTGCTTCTTAGACTTCTAGGATATTAGTGCACTTCCAAACTTTACCAAGTACCATGTAACTGACTTTCTAGTCTGTATACATGCTCCCCAATCTGAATCACAAAAGTCACTTAGTTGATTTGAAGAGTCTGCAGGCAAGAAGAGACCCAACCCAGGAGATTCTTTTATGTACCTTACAACTCTCAGTACTGCTTCCATGTGAGACCTCTTAGGACAGTGCATATACTGACTGAAAACTTGAACCACAAAAGCAATATCAGGTCTTGTCATAGTGAGATACAACAGTCTTCCAATAAGTCTTTGATAGGCACCAGGATCATCAAGATTTTCATCTATTTGGACACTGTCAGTCTTGAAGTGATTATCATACTCTACTGAAGTTAGATTCTGATTCAGTTCTAGTGGTGTTTCAACTGGCTTTGCACCACTTAAACCAGACTCAGAAATTAAATCTAATGCATATTTATTTTAGCACATAAGAATCCCTCTTTTGGACCTTGCAAACTCAATTCCTAGGAAGATTTTGAGCTCACCTAGATCCTTCATTTTGAACTTCTTCATAAGATCTGATCTAGTACTGCATAATAACTTCTGATTGCTCCCGGTAATGAGAAGATCATCAACATAGACCAATATGACAACTATATCATCTCCATCTTTCTTTGTGAACAAAGAATAATCATAAAGACTTTGTTGAAAGCCCATGTTGAGTATAGCTTCTATCAACTTCATATTCCACTGTCTAGGTGCCTGCTTAAGTCCATAAAGAGACTTATGTAGTTTGCAGACCTTCTTCTTAGACTCCCCTGTCTGGCAAACCCCTCAGGCGATTCCATATAGACTTCCTCAATGAGATCTCCATTTGGAAAGGCATTGTGAACATCCATTTGAAAGATCACCCACTGTCTTGAAGCAGCTAAAGCAATAACATATCTAACAGTAACTATTTTGGCCACAGGCGAGAAAGTTTCTCCATAGTCCAACCCCTCCTTCTGACTGTAGCCTTTGGCTACTAGCCTAGCTTTTAACCTTTCCACTTCACATGAGACTTTGTATTTGATTATGTAAATCCATCTGCATCCAATAGGAGTGTTCCCTGGTGGCAAGTCAACAACACTCCAAGTGTGATTGTCTTCAAGTGCTGCAATTTCTAGATTCATTGTTGCTATCCACTAAGGATCAGATGCAGCTTCTTAGAAGGAAGTTGGTTCTGAGAGAGCTGAATAAGCTGCAAGGACATGTTTGTATGACGGAGTAATGGAAGAGTAATCCACATAGGAGGAGGATATAGGACAAGAACAATTAGAGCCTTTGGAAGTAGTGGTGACATAGTCTTGCAGCCAAAGAGGTGGCTTACTTGGTCTAGAGGACCTTCTTTGTTCAGTGGGAGGCTAAGCAACCTGTGGAGGAGGTACATGTACAGTTTGAGGGATATTAGGCAAGTGATAAACAACAGGAAGAAGTATAGGAGCAACTTCTTCTGAGCCTGTTGTGGAATGAGGAACTCTTTGAGAGTGATCTGTAGGAATCTGATCTGGAATGGAGTCAGTAGATAGTTATGTTACTGGTGGTGTAGAAGAAGAAGGAGTAGTGTTGCTCAGAGTAGAAGAGTTCTAGTCTAGAATAGGAAATATAGGACTTCCAGTAGTTGTGGCATGCTTAAAAGGAAAGATGTTCTCCTGAAATACAACATTCCTGTTGACAATAAATGTTTTTGAGTGAAGAGTATACATCAAATAACCCTTCTGAATGGATGAGTATCCTAGAAATACAGCAGGTACTGCTCTAGGTGAGAACTTATCCTACACTTGGGGACAAGTTGCATAGCACAATAAGCCAAAGACTTTAATATGAGACAATGAAGGATGCAAATATAACATCTCAAATGATGATTTGTAACCAACAACTTTAAAAGGAAGTCTATTGAGTAGATATACTGCATTAGTAACACATTCTCCCCAAAAACTCAAAGGTACAACAGCTTGAAATCTGAGTGATCCAGCTACTTTCAATATGGTTCTATGCTTTCTTTCTATTACCCCATTCTGTTGGGGTGTATAGACACATGTACTTTGATGGAAAATACCAAGATTAGACAGTAGAGTCTTGAATTCAGTGCTAAAGAACTCACTTCCATTATCAGTTCTTAGAAACTTTACATTAGCAGAGAACACATTTCTTACTTGGTTAAGAAAGCTTCTTAGAACTACAATAGCTTCTAACTTAGATTGTAACAGAAATATCCAAGTATACCTTGTGTAATCATCAACTAAGGTAACAAAATATCCCTTACCATCATGCGTGGGTACTCTGTAGGGCCCCTATGTATCACAATGAATTAGCTCAAATGTTGTTTTTGTAGTTGTACTGCTTAGGTGAAAGGGTAGCATGGTTTGCTTTGCTACTAGACACATAGTATAGTGATGAGGCTCAACTGTTGTGATTTTGATGAGCTCTTCTACTTTCTTTATTATATCTAAAGAAGCATGTCCTAACCTTCTATGTCACAAAATACTAGAACCAGAAGTACATGAAGAAACATGCATAGAATTTATTGTTTTAGTACACTTATTTGTTACCTGATATAGATCTTGATTTGGAATATCTCCATGTAGAATGTATAAACCATGTTCTTCTCTACCAATACCCTTCACCTGACCACTGAAGAGGTCCTGAAAAATGCAAAAATCAGGAAAAAATCCAACCATACACTTTAGTTCCTTAGTGAGCTTTGATACTGACAATAAGTTGAACTTAAAGTAAGGGATGTATAGAACATTAGAAATCTCT
This sequence comes from Nicotiana undulata, assembly GCA_005239495.1. NCBI lineage: Eukaryota > Viridiplantae > Streptophyta > Magnoliopsida > Solanales > Solanaceae > Nicotiana > Nicotiana undulata. Next base: position 19,378 of record ML272915.1, read on the forward strand.
TGATTACTTAATATAGATGTGCAGCCTGTGTGAGACAATGACAAAACATTTCCAGTAGGCAAGTGTACTTTATTTGCTTCTGTACTTGGAAGAGGTCTATGAGAATGCATCATCTCTAAACTTGAGGTCATGTGATTTGAAGCAGCAGTGTCACCTATCCATTTACTATTGACACATTGAGACATAAAAGCATTCACATGATGTAGAATACATGTTGCAACAACTTTGTTGGAGTCTGATCCTTCTGAATCCTCTAGACAACAGCTGAACAATTTGCTGATATTGCTCAGGAGTGAAGATAGGAGCTGGATGTGGCATCTTCCAAAAAGAAGCAGGTTGCTTCATCTGTTTTACAACACCTGAACTAGATGATCCAGTAGCAGTGGAAGTCATATGAGCATCCATATTACATTTCTCTGCACCTGAAGCTTCTACATTTCCTGCATAGTTGGCATGATGTACTATACTAACTCCTTTTCTTTTAACTTTGAAATAAGTGGGATACCCAATCAACGTGTAACAATTTTCCTTTGTATGACCCTTGTAGTGAAAATATTCACACTGAACTTGATTTCTTTTGGGCCTATAGTTTCCAGCATTGTTCATATTCCTGCTGCTATACAGGGCAGCATTCTCCAAGGCTTCAGTTACCTAAGCAACTTGTGTTGTGCTTGTAAGGTTCCTTTGACTTTCCTGATCTACTAATAAGGAGTATGCCTTGTTTATACTTGGTAGGGGAGACATCATCATAATTTGACTCCTAGATTGAGAGTAGGACTCATTCAACCTAGTGAGGAATTGAAAAAGTCTTTGATATTCAAAATGTTGAGCATATTGTTTAGATTAAGGACAAGGACAACTAGGAAAGGGCATGAGAGCATCAAATTCATCCCATAGCTCTCTAAGCCTTGAGAAATAGTCAGTCATAGTTCCTTGAGTGAGAGTATGAACTTCTCTATGCAAATAGAATATTCTCGAGCCATTCACTTTATCAAACCTTTCATTCAAATCTTCCCGAACTCTATGAGCACTAGATGCATACAATACACTACTCAACAATCCCGGTCTAACAACATTCATTATCCACGAGAGAACTATAACATTGACTTTCTCTCACATATCATGAAGCCCAGGTTCAAATTTAGACTTAAGAAATCTCTCATCGAAAAAACCTAGTTTACTTTTACCTAGCAAACCTATTCTCATTGCACAACTCCACAAGGCATAATTGTCTAATCCAATTTGTTGAAGAGAAATCAGAGAGCTACTTGGTGTGTCTGTTGGTTGCAAGAACAAAGGGTGATTGTGGTCGATGGTAGTAAACGTGGCAGTTCCAGCCGTGAAATTGTCAGTGGTAGTCATTGCACCAATTTTCTCATCTCTAATCGCCATTCTTGACTGAAAAATTAGCTTCGAAGCAAAAAATTTCCAAACCCTAGCTTCAACAAAATGTTACTGTAGCTTAATTTAGCTCTCAATTGCAGAATTGAAGTAACAATGAAGACTTGGTTTTGCTCGCAATTTGCTTAGATCTCAACTCGTGGCTCTGATACCATGTTATCTGCCATGGGAGAGAGATCCAAGCTAAGAAGAAGAAGAATCTAGAAGAGATGAAATATGAAAAAAAGAGCCTTCATTTCTGAAGAAGAAACACTAAAGCTTACTGTACAAACAACCACTACTTACAAAAAACTCAACTAAATTTCTTAACTATATCACTAACTATGGTTTTGTATTACACTTTATAAATAAACTACAATTAACCATGCTGATTAACAATTTTGGAGGACTTTTTGGAGATAATTATGTAAACAAATTTATACCTTCTCTAGTTGTTCAAAAGTTTTGATAAAAGGTGATCACATATTTCCACATAAATGTCTTTATCATCTGTTTGAGTTTTCCTTAAGCTGGCCGTAAGAATTGCACGGGGCGCCTTATTTGGTCCCCCCATTTAACTTATACTCACTTTTTTGTCACGACCTGAAATCCCACATTCAGGCCGTGATGGCGTCTAACGATGAACCCGCTAGACAAGCCAATGTTTTTGGTTAGATTTACTATTTTCTTTATTTACGATATTTAAAAGAACAACTATAAACATGAATAAGTAAATAAGAATGCGGAAGCTAAGAATCCATCCACTTAATAAAATAAATAATTATGAAATTCCGTACATAAACCCCCAGAATTGGTGCCACAATCCCACGGACAGTCTAAGATTTCTAAAAATATGAGTCTGAAATAAAGAAGTGTAGCTATCTAGAAATACAAGATAATACAGAAGAAAAGAAATAGATGGTGGCGCCAAGGACTGCGGACGCCTGCAGGACTACCTCGGTGTCGTCGTGGACTGAAGGATACTCCCTCGCTCAATGTCCACTGGGTCCGGCGCTGTAATCTACACAACATAAAGAAGTGCAGGTGTAGCATCAGTACAACCGACCCCATGTACTGAGTAAGTGCCGAGCCTAACCTCGGCGAAGTAGTGACGAGGCTAGGACACGACAACAAATAACACATGTGCAATTCAATAATATAACAGGAAATAAGCAAGAAAATACAACAACGGGGAATAACATGCTGGGGATGAAAGGCAACAACTATCTGAAACAACAGAACAAGATAACAGTTGAAATGTAAGAATAACATCAGGAAGTACAGCTCTGAACAAGTAAATAAACAGGAACGGCACGGCATGTCCCCTCGTGCTATAACCTCACAATCACTCAGCACAGAATGTCCCCTCATGCATAAATAATAATCACTCGACACGGAATGTCCCCTCGTGCATAACCTCGCAATCACTCGGCACGGAATGTCCCCTCGTGCATAACCTCACAATCACTCGGCACAGAATGTCCCCTCGTGCATAACATAAGTAAAATCAACAATTGACAGGAAAGACAATAATAAGAACCTCAAATGTACAGAAATAATCAACAAGTATTCTATCGTCCCGGCAAGGGACTCGGCTATAACCAATCTCACTCAGAGGTATAATTTTAACAAATGATCCTGAACCGGGCGAATAATCAATAACAATCTACATCATGAAATGCCCTCTATGTATCACTTCCAGAACAACAATTAATTCATTACACAGAGAATATCAAAGAACACTATATAAATCATTAAGTTCGACTCACGGGCATGCTCGATCACAACATATAGGTACCCGTCACCTCACCTATACGTTGGACATGGATTAACACATAGCAAATAAGACTCTATACCTATTCCCTCAAGCTAAGGTTAGGCCAAACACTTACCTCGGCTCCAAGAATGCAAATCAAGCCTCTAGCACTGCTTTTCCTCTCGAATCCGACTCCGAAACAATCGTATCTAGACATAAATGACTCAATAACATCAATAATTACTCAATAATTCAATTCCAAAGCCTAATTATAGATTTCCCAATATTCTTCTAAAAATTCCAAAATTCGACCCCGGCCCTGCTTGGTCCAAACACGAGATTCGGACCAAAACCCGATCACTCATTCCCCACGAGCCCGAATATACAATTTGTTTTGAAATCCAACCCCAAAACGAGGTTGAATTCCCAAAAATTCAAAAATCCCTAACTCTACCCAAAATCCCAATTTCTACCTTTAATTTCATGTTTTTAGCCCTAAAATCTAGTGGGTGTTTAAGAAAAATGTAAAGAAACAAGTTAAAGATCACTTACCTAGGAGGTTATGGTGGAAGAATTGCTTCAAAATCGTCAATGGGGTTTGGAGAAGAAGAGGGTTATGACTTTTGGGTGAAATCCCGTTTTGAATATGTTTTTAGGCTTTTAAAATCACTGAACAAAAATACCCTATGCGTTCGCGGCCACTTAGCCGCGTTCGCACAGGGTTAACAAGCCTGGCCCATGCGTTCGCGAGCTAAGGGCCGCGTTCGCACAAAGTTGCTGCCCCAGTCCCCCAGGCCCCCCGCTAAGGTTGTGCGTTTGCACTTAACCCTTCC
>ML272916.1:0-23346 GCA_005239495.1 Nicotiana undulata
GTCGGAAATTGCTAATTTCCGACCGACTTCGGTCGGAAACGTCGGACGGAAAACACCTAAATTTTAGTAGTGAATCTTGAATCAGTTGATGCATGAAGAGCCTACCATTTAGTATTGACAATAGAACTCTATCAATGAGGTTTTGGATCCCCACTATAGTGAAAAGTTCACATTTATCCAGTATTTTGACAGCAAAATCTGTATCCTCCCAGAGAAAGAAACAGGCAATATGAAGGAATAAACTCCTATCATCATCTTTGAAACAACCCACAGAGAGCCCAATGCTATATAAACCCCACAGGGCGGCTCTAAGGCTTTGGGCAGTGAGGTTGCCCCCAAATTTATTTTGATTTCTTATTGTTATTATTACTAAGTACTAGTATAATTTGTATAAACAAAAGTATAATAGTATATTTTTTTGTTAATTGATTAAGGTTGTTTTATACAATAAATTTATAAATTATGATAATTTTCTTCCATCATTAATTAGTATATTTGATTCACTCTTCAATTTTAATTTTATATTTTTTATATAGGGTTAAGTTATATATATCGACAACATAATAAAAAAAAAAATTTACAATATTCTCTGAAACTGCATGAACACAAAGGCATTCATGCACCAGTTTTCTTTTAGTGTAATTCGACATATTATATCAGGTTATCTATAATTTATTTTAGATTTTCACCAATAAGTAGTACTTAATAGAATGAACTACAATCATCATTTAAATTGATAAAAAAGGAGTAAATATTTTTTGACACCGTCAATGCTCAAAACTTAGGCTATTACGTTAAGTTTTGGACCTTTAGTCTACCACTTTACTTTTTGTGCTCTTCTTCCTTTTTTGTCTTAAATGATCAATTTGTTATTTTAAAAGTAAATTTTGTTATTTTATAATAAATTTAAGGGTCTCTCAATATGGTTTTGCCTTGGATCCCGAGATTCGTTGAGCTTCCCCTGAAACTCCACGTCAGCACATTGCAATGTGGGACTTGCAATGGACCATAACAAACCACCACGCTCCACATCCGTCATCCCGACGGCTGTGCGTTAGAGCAAACACAGCAATACTGGCATCACCATCCATCTTCTAAGCCAGCTAATTCTTACGATACTTCAAGGAAAAACAGCAAAAACAAAAACAAAATAACGAGGAATATCAGATGATCAACCCCTAGATGGAACTTGAAAGCAAATCCTAAGAAAGCAAGACACATTACTAAAACTTCACTACTCAACTTTAATAAGCGGGACAGTATTCTAAAAATCATATTCTGAGTGGGGCTCCCGCTCAAGATCTAGCTGGTTTTCACGCATAGCACTCTTATGAAGCTCAACTAAAGCCAGAGCAGTCTGATGGGAATTAGGATCACCAGCAGTTACAAAGTTCCGGACTGAATTGTACTGTTGTTCATTAAGCTTAAGCTTAGCAGCAGCAGTAAAGAGAGTAGGAAATAGGCTCATATTCAAGACATACAAGTCCTCTGTAGGAGCAAGATACCTAAAGAACTGAGGATAAGCACATTTAGCAATCTTGCATAAAGCAGTAAAGAGATGTCCAGCTTCAGCAGCAACCCTATAATCTGTCAGCACAGGAGACCTTGTCCTAACGAACATTTCATAGCAGAAATTGAAGTTATGCATCTCGTTCCAAGATAGGATCCTTACTAGATAGCTACACATATTGGCAAATTGAACCGACCCCCTCTGCTGCTCATGAAGCATGTAAATGATCTGCTTTTTAAGATAATTGCAACAACCCAGCTTAATCTTGATACGATTTGCAGCCTCAAAACTGAATGGAACTGTAATCCTTTCACCGGGATCATGTCCAACCTTGGCTGAAATTGCTCGAATCCACTCGGCCATTCTAGCTCATAATTCGTCTTAGTTGGTGACTTAAAAATGGCTAATAGAAGACAGCCATAGATGACAAGTATCTTTGAATTACTGTAATTTTGCCCCCTTTCCCAGTCGACTAGATGATCAGTCGTAATGGCCTGGCTAGGTAAAGTTTTGACCTGTGGCTCCAGCCCGAAATCCCTGAACACCAGTTCAATGTGCTCACTCATGTTGGGAATAACACAAAGAAGCATCGAGCAAGCATGTGAAATGTCACGCCCCAAAATCGAGGGACGGGACCGGCGCCTAACCGGATGAACCCACTCAAGCGGACCTGGCTTGCCTTTCCTACCCAACGTATTACCCCGTGTTCATAACATACATTATTTCATGCGAGTTAGCCGAATTTAGATTCAAAGTACATTTTACAACATAATTCCATTTATTTTATTTTTTCCCCTCTTTTAGCATTTCAATGATTGATATCCAGACGTACATAATACATACATAACTTTCCAACATGAACCACGGTTTCCGAGTACGTACAGTTGTCGCGCCTCCTTTTTATATCGCACGGGTTAGGTACAGAGAGATGGGGTTATGACATTTTGGGCAACTCCTTAAAGTAAAGGTTTAAGGAAGAGTCGCCACCTAACGATTTTTATGGTGTGTTAGGGCACCTAGAGTAAATAACTCATGAACTAGTTTGCATTGCCAGAGATTGGGTAAGGGATTGAAGTTATCCCAAGGGGAAGGTGTTAGGCACCCCTCAAGATCCACAACTGTGGGTCCCAGCCAAGAAGTTTTGTGAATTTGGACGGTGAACAAGTAGCAAGTAAGGTTCATATAAGAGGGGATTTCAAACAAGTATGAAAATCTTTAAAGGTTTTGGAAAAACATTAGAATAAACATTTGAAAAGAGTTGTCCTAGGTTTAAAGTAATACGGATCACATCAATGCAATACCCGGTATGTCACTTCCTCAAAGACGCGGCTACACGTGGTATTAGCGTACCGGTCATCATATCCGTATTCTACCCTTCCCACCCATAAAGGTTATTTAAAGCGCGTGTGTTGGTCACGAATGCTTATTGCGTGCTATTACTCGTCCCGTCCTATAAGTCCTGGAGGGTATTTAGGACTACTACTCCTACAAGGTGAGTACTAGGCTGAACCCTTAGGTTTAAGGGATAAATGCTAAGCGACATACATAACAAGTAGGACTACGTGTAAGGGAACACGTAAAGACAAATAAGGGCTCACAGATTCCTCCACAAGTAAACATGTAAGTAGCACGTCTCAAACACAGCTAAAGTCTTAAAGACAGGATTTAAAACAAAGGTTTGGAGTTAAAGAAAAACAGTAGGTTCTGACAGTTGTAGTAAAATGATATGTTTTAAAAACTTAATAGGGAAAGCAGAAGGTTCAGTTAAGACTGAGTAATTCAAAAGGGGGATTGATTTTCAGAAATACAGTAGCTTAGAGATAGTAGTAGGATTTAGAAGTACATAACGATTGAAAGTCTCCGGTAAAAACATGGATGAAAATCATTAAAGCATGGTTTTTGAAATAATCTAGTGATTCAAAAGAAAAGTGACTTAAAAGATACAGTAGCTTAACGTAGAGTAGGAGTCCGAAGTTTAAAGAGAACTGTAGTAAATTGTTCTAGAAAATACAGTAGCTTTAAAGAAATACAGAGCAAAGATTCAAAGTAGCATGATTTTGAGCAGAGTGAGGTAACTTTGAAACCCAGTAATGTAAAAAGCATAATGGAACAGGAATCAGATAAAGTTTCAGTAAAGAGGAAATAAAGGCATGATTCCCAGAATCAGTATTTTGAAAACAGTAGAGTTTTAGAGTAAAATATAATGAACTGCAAAGAGGTAAAGAACAGGAGTGAAAAAAGCAGTAAGGTTTGAGATTTTCAAAAGGAACTGATTGGTTCTAATATCAGCAAGAAAACACAATTGGTTTGATTTTAATATGTATAGGCTTAAAGTTTGCCTAGGCGTCGTATACATTGCCTAATTATTTTGAAGGGTGAACATGCATATTTTGATTCTAATTTTAAGAGGGATACATTTACAGAAACATTTCAAACAGTTAACCATATTTTAGCGAGATTAAATTAACATGATGATTAGGTGTTTCAACGACTGCAACTCGAACAAGTATGAAGCCCTAAATAACAGGATATCTAATGCACATAGGAATACCTAAAACATGGTTTCTAAATGCTAATGATTATGAGAATGCAGTAATAGCCTTATAACAGTCTTATTACTTGTTATAGTTGTGAATTATGATCATGGTTTGCAAGATGAGTATAATAGAAATGCTGAAAGTAAAGAACCTAAAGCAGGATTTCTAATGCATGAGGTGCATGTCCTAAACAGTTTATCTATTGCACATGTAAGTAAATAAAACCCTATAAGCATATTTTCTNTTTCAATCAAGCCCAATCTTCCAACCTCACTCATTTCGAGTTTCACAACCTTAATATGGTCTGGGTGCGGCAAAGCTCCCTAGGGAACTCATTGGGTCCCTGGCCAATACCAGCACCCAAACAAATTGCCAAAAGTTGAGACAAGTGCAGTGTGAAATTACCAGCCTTGTATGTCAGAGTTCAATGAGTACTCAGAGGTACTCAAGGCACTTCTCACACGAAGGGGGTAGGACTTAATTTCTAAGAGTAGTGTGAAGTACAAGAAGGAGAGGAAAGTTTGTAGTTGAAGAAAAGAGTTTGCAAAACTGGAGAGTGGTTTTGAAAGATTAACTTAAAAACAAACAGAAGTACTGATCAAAAGTTCAACAGTATAGAGTTGCACACAAGGACAATGGGGTGAGGGGACAAATAGGTCACATAATGACACAAAGAGATACATAGACTTAAGGAACTCATTTAAGCATAGTTACACAAATCAAGAAGGTTCAGGGGACCAGGAAATGGCTAAGTGTAGACATGGTAGTAGACAATATCAGGAGATAGTTATAACAGGTAAGATTAGGAGCAAACAATAGTCATAAGCATATAAGTCATAAGTAGGATAAGCAATAACAAGTAAAAGGTTCAGGGGGATCATGGGACACATGATACTTGAACAGGAAAGAGATGGCCTAACAGATGTATACAAGAATAGGTAAAGCAAGTATTGACTTAATCATAAACATGTTAAGAGATAAGCATGGCAAGTATCAAAAGACAAACAGGGAGTTAATTACATATTAAACAGTAGCAACATAGGTAGAAAACAGTTAAGAATATGATATACTGAAGTAGTAATAACCACGTTGGTTTGGGACTTTTAAATTAATCAGGACATACCAGCAACAAGAGAGCACAACAGAATGTAAGAGCCAAGTATGAGCACAATATTAGCCTTGGCTTTTCAGCCGGCTAATAATAGTCAAGAGCAGGGAACAACAATAGAGCAAGAGAGTTAAGAGAGAAATAGCACAAGAGAGAACAATGTTTATTGCTGTAGGTGTTTGTGATATGCAATGTATCCGTGTTTGCAAAGAGGGAAAACAACTCTTTATATAGTTTGAAAGACGAGTAGTCCATGGGTGAGGAGTGCACAAACATGGAAATAAAATCAATTAATACTAATTAAGACAAACTGGACTCCTTTAATTAAGGAATCTAGTTTCAAACGTTATAGTCAAGGCATAATAAGGAAAGAAAATAAGTCAAGTAAGGCTGATTAGGGCAGAAACATTCACATAGTGCACAAATGAAACCAAGTACATAATGGGTAATTAAGGAAGATTGAACTAACCGTATATAAAGTAAAATAGGGCATCAGTTTGAAATCAGTCAAGAGAATCTCGGATTCAATTACAGGAAATCCCAAGTAATTAAGGAAAGCATCACACAGGTATAGAAGTAATTCGAAAATTGGTACAGACTTATAGGCAGAATATACAGGACCATGTAGTTAAGAAAAATATCACAAGCGGGGAATTTTTACACAATTAAATCAATATAAATCAACCAGTAAAGAGCTAGTAGGGTAAAGGTCGGAACTGTCAAGAGTTCATCAGCAATCACTTATCATCACAAAGGGGTACTCATAGAAATTAACCAGGAAGAGGTCATAGTAGCGGATTAAATAGGAATCATAGAGAATACATGGATGCATACAGTCAAATAACAAAGAACAACCCAGAATACTTAGGGTTTAACATAAAATCAGAAGATAATGGCTTAAACACAGTAGAGATGTTTATAAATCAAAGGAAAAATCGTTTTGAGAACAGGGTCGAGAAATCCTAGTTTCAAAAGGAGACAAAAATGCTTAAAACTTGAAGAACCGTAAAGATCCAGTAGAGGATAGTGCAAAACATAAAAGAATGAGTTGAAATCGTTTGAAATACAGAGGTTATAAGAGATTTAGGTCGAGATTAGTGTCTCACAAGAAACAAGAGAGAGAAGTAAGAGAACCTGGCTGTGAAACTCAGGAACAAGGGTGTTTATAGGGCCATCGAGTCAAAACCCATCGGAGAAAGGCTGGAAACAACCCAGACAGAGCTTCAGTGGTGGTCTGGCATGGTTGAAACCCATGAAGGCCTCAAAGATGAAGAGACTAGAGAGATAAGGCTTCAAGGCAGCTGGTGGTCGAAAGGGGAGAGACTAGAGGTGGCCGGAGAGAGGCTGAGGGCCATCGGAGAAGACGAACCAGAAGGTACTAGAGAGAAGGAGGAGAGGAAGAGACGGTTAGAGAGAGAGGTTCTCGAAAGAATGAGAGACGAGAGGGGGTTTGGTTAGAGTTAATTAAGGAAATAAAAGATCGGGGTTGGGCCAGGTAGAGAGACGGTTTTGGCTGGGTCGTTTGTGGGTCAGGTGGGTTGGGTAATTGGTTTAAAAATGTGGCTACAATTTAAATCAAATGAGGCTAGGTGTTAAATACCCAATAAATAGATAATTAATTAATTAAAAATATCTAATAATTGTGAAAAGATGAAATTAAGTTTAAATTACAATAATTAACTAGTATTAAGTGTAAGAAAACATAAATTTCGAATTTTAAAGAGTATAAAATGTCTAATTAGGCCATAATTGCAAAGATGGTTGTAATTGCAATTAAATAAGACCCAATTGGCCAATTTATGAAATAATTGGATTTTAATAGATAGAAAATGATTATAAATAACATACTGAGCTAGGAAATATTTTGAAATTATTTAGAGCATAATTTATGAATTATTTTAAATATGAAATAATAAATAGGGAAATAATTTAAATAAAAATATGGAAAAAATAGGAAAAATACTCATTATTGCAAAGAGTAATTTTGAGAGCTTATATGCAAGTTTGAAAATTAACTTGAGGAAAAATTGGGTATCAACAACAGTTACTACCCAAAAATATACATATACACCCACATTATGTCTACGGAGCCTCTACGAATACTAGGGGTTTTACATAACTTACCGGCAACAAGGCCCTGGCTATACCTTTACAACATAAGAAAAAGATGGTGGTATAATCAACACACGGCCCCTAGGAGAAGAGGGGCTCACCACAACTGCTGAAGAGATGAAGAGGAGACACCACTAACGGCGGGCTGAGCTACCTGCTATGGAACCACCTACATCCATATAAAAGATGTAGCGCCCCCTGCAAAAGGGACGTTAGTACTGTGGAATAGTACTAGTATGTATGAACAAACTTTACCCTAAGTACAATCAAACAATACAAAGATAAGAGGCAGTTAATAGAATCCAACAAGTATTGCACATAAACAGAAACAACCCAAAATCAAGAGTTACCCAGATTCTCCTTTCAATACTACCATATTCAAGAGTTTCACAAATTCTCATTTCAATATAATCACATTCCATCCTTATTACCTCGGCCACCCTTATTACCTCACTCACCCTTATTACCCCATGTTGCGGCGTGCAACCCGATCCCATCAGACAATCACATTTTATAACAACAATCACCAACAGTTAAATTATAAGGATCTTCATTACAAAGAACACAAGTTGGACAATTAATGGACATGCATGAAAGGTTCTTCACTTTTATCTTCAAGAACTCCTTTAGGGGAGTTCTACCTATTAACCAAAATATGGAAATTTAAGGGAAATGGGGTAGGGACTTACCTCTTGGAGTGAAGAAGATGACAATAACTCGAAAATTTTCAGGCTTAAGCGATTTTGGACAAAGCAATTGGATGATGTTGAAACCCTCTCTCTCAAGAAATCTCTTTTTCTCTCTCTATTCTTAGTCAGAAAATGGTTAAAAAAAAGAAGGGGATGGGTATTTTACTGAACAGGGGGTCGGGTTTTAAAATTAGAAATCAGTGCGATCGCATTCCTGCTATGCGATCCGCATTTCTGTCGCATAATGGCCCTCAAAATGGGTCAAAACTGGAAACAATCTGCCCAGGTATGCGACTACTATGCGGTCCACATACCTGTTATGCGATCGCATTGTGCGTCGCATAACCTCCCTTGCCAAAAACCATGGGGCAAGAATGCGACAACTATGCGGTCCGCATTCCCAGAATGCGATCGCATTCTGGGCCGCATAGTTGTCCTCCATTTGGACAGTAGCCTGTCCAGGTATGCGACCCCTATGCGGTCAGCATACCTGTTATGCAATTGCATAGTGTGTCGCATAACGCGCAATACCTGGAAAATTTATTTTTCAAATTTCGGGGTACATTTTACTCAAAATAGGTCCGTTTTAAGAGTTTCTACAGTTATAACAACACAGGGACCTATTCGGAAATTATTTTAGACATGAAATTTTACGGGTCTTTACATTCTCCCCCACTTAAAATAATTCGTCCTCGAATGAGGATCGGAAAGTCATTTGGTTTTGAAAACACAATATGCCAACCCCCAAATTTTCACTAACTCCTATATTTTCTGAAAATTTCGCCAGAGTTTCCTCTGTAATTAGGCCTATTTACCTGTTAGAGAGCCCCCGAAACACATGTTCTTGACCAATTAGATGCTACATAAGGCAGTTATTCTAACAACTTGTATATAACCTTGTTACCTCAACAACTTGCATATATTCAATTACTTTCACATGCCATACACACTTCAATGAATCATTACCAATCTACACTTCTATTAATCATTTAACCATCACACGAGTTTCACATAATGTCACTTACTCCGACAGTTTGCACATAATTCAATTATCCCCTCAAATCATATACAATTCAATTACTTCAACCTGCTTATACCTAATTCAGTTAACACCACCACTTGCATATCATCTAACTACCACATGAATTGCACATAAATTTAGCTTACTTCAAAGAGCTACACATTTCCCAAATAATCACAATATACACAAATATGGCACAACTTGAGATGTTACAATAATAAGGAAATTAGGAGAGTGAAGTGTTCTTGCACAAAATTAAACACAAAGGTGTATTCACTTAGAGATGGAAGTTCTCACGATCACTACTAGACTTGTTACAAATTGGGGTATTTTTCTTTCATTTCATTCTCCGCTTCCCACGTGGCTTCCTCGACTCGCTGACTTCGCCATAACACTTTAAAAGAGGCAATTTCTTTGTTCTCAACCTACTGACTTGTCTATCAATGATAGCAACCGGAACCTCTTCATAAGATAATTCTTCATTAACTTCAATAGAGGATGGATCTCCAACCACTTTCTTCAACATAGACACATGGAATACCGGGTGCACTAATGACATTTCTGGGGACAATTCCAGCCTATACGTGTGACTCAAAAGGTCATCCTGTGTAAATTTGACTAAAATTGTGTTCCGAGGCCCTGAAAGCCTCCGTTAATCTTACCTCGATGTGTGTGCGAAGCCCGGGCGCGTAGCCGGGAAGCCTTTATGTGGAAATGTGTTAAGCAGTTGAATTTATGATAATTAATTGAATAAAGTTGACTTTGGTCAATATTTTTGGTAAACGGACCCGGACCCGTGATTTGACGGTTCCGGAGGGTCCGTAGGAAAATGTGGGACTTGGGCGTTTGCCCGGAATTGAATTCCGAGGTTCCAAGTCTGAGAAATGAATTTTTAAAGAAAATTATTTTCTGAAAATAATAAAGACTTTAGAAAATAAATTTTGATGTGAAACCCGTGTTACCGGGCCCGTATTATGGTTTCGGAGCCCGGAACAGGTTCAATATAAATTATACGAGTTATATGTAAAATTTGGTAAGAAACGGACTTGGTTTGACGTGTTTCGAATCAAAAATGGAAAATTTGATAGTTTATGAAGTTTGAGAAAAATTCTATGGATTTTGGAGTTTAATTCATTGTTTTTATGTTATTTTGGTGGTTTAATTACTTGAATAAATCCGTAGGATGATTTTGAAGTCGTGTGTGTACTTGGTTTTGAGCCCCGAGGGCTCGAGTGAGTTTCGTGTAGGTGTCAGGGTGCTAAAAGGTTGAAAATTCTGGTGTAATTGCTGGTTTCTGGTGTCCAGGTAAATTACCCTATGCGAACGCACTCAAGGGGGTGCGAACGCACAGGGTAAAAGTGGGGTCTGGGGTCAGGGTCCAAATTGCTCTATGCGAATGCACCACATGGGGTGCGAACGCGGAGGGTAGGATAGGCAAAGCTGTGCGAACGCAGGGTTAAGGGGTGCGAACGCATAGGCTATTAGGGGGACCTGGGGGCTGGGTAGTGCCAGGCTTGTGCGAACGCGGCCCCTGGCACGCGAACGCATAGTCCAATCTTGCTAACACTGTGCGAACGCGGCCAAGGGGTCGCGAACGCATAGTGTATTTTTGCCCAGTGATTTTAAGTGTCTAAAACAGATTTCATTATGGGATTTTCACCATATTTTCATAACCCTTCTTCTTCCCCACACCCCATAGGCGATTTTGAAGTACTCCTCCTCCATAGCTTCATAGTTAAGTAAACCTAGCTCTATTTTCTTCCATTTTCATCAATAATCACCAGATTCTAGGCCTAAAAACATGAGATTAAGGGTAGAAATTGGAGGTTTTGGGTAGAGTTAGGGCTTTTGGAATTTTTGGAAATTCAACCTCGTTTTGGGGTCGGATTTCAAAATAAATTATATATTCAGGCTCGTGGGAGAATGGGTGATCGGGTTTTGGTCCAAACCTCGTGTTTGGACCGAGCAGGCCCGGGGTCGAATTTTGGTATTTTTGGAAGAATGATGGGAAATGTATATATTAGACTTTGGGTGTTCCAGGACACCATTTATTTATCAGAAATCCCAAAACCGAGGAATTTTGACTCTGTTAAATTGTCTGCGAACCAGAAATCCGAGTAAGGAATTCTGTTAACCTGGGAGAAGGTGTTAGGCACTCCTGAATTCCGTGGTTCTAGCACGATCGCTTAATGATTAAACTTGGCCTAAATTGTTTAATTACTGCTTTTTATACCTAAATGTATTTATCATTTTACCGCTTTTAATAAATTATCATGAGAAGAGTTATGCGTACGTGTACACAATTTGTCGCGCATAAATATTTAAGAAAAACTTAGCCGAAGTCGCGCGAACGCGTACCTTAATTTTATTCTAAAAATCGGCACTTAAATCATGTCACGTGTACACAATTGGTCGCGCTTAAATATTTAGGAAAATTTGGCCAAAATTGCACGAACGCATAACTTAGTTTTATTCTGAAAATCGGCGCTTAAATCATGTCACGCGTACGTGTACACAATTGGTCGGGCTTAAATATTTAAGAAATTTTGGCCAAAGTTTCACGAACGCATAACTTAGTTTTATTCTGAAAATCGGCGCTTAAATCATGTCACGCGTACGTGTACACAATTGGTCGGGCTTAAATATTTAAGAAATTTTGGCCAAAGTTTCACGAACGCATAACTTAGTTTTATTCTGAAAATCGGCGCTTAAATCATGTCACGCGTACGTGTACACAATTGGTCGGGCTTAAATATTTAAGAAATTTTGGCCAAAGTTTCACGAACGCATAACTTAGTTTTATTCTGAAAATCGGCGCTTAAATCATGTCACGCGTACGTGTACACAATTTGTCACCCATAATTATTTAAGAAAAACACCAAAGTTGAGCGAACATATACTTAGGTCTTAATTCCTAAACCCATAATTATGTCGTGCAAATGTATACATAATCACGATACTTATTGCAAATATCTATGTCACAAAATTAAACTTTACTTTTTTTCAAGTCATTTAAGAATTCTTAGGGTGGTTGAAATTGGTTTAAACAGAGTATTAATGAACACAGACGAAGGTATTCAATATTTCAATGAAGACATAGGCAAGTGTACATCAAGACCACGAGAGCACGATAGGGAAATTCTCGGTAAATTCTTAGGAAGAACACAATCAGCGGAGCGTTCTGTACCTTCTTTTAGTTAAAAGATCTATGCTTGAGTAAGAGTAGCAATAAACAAATATGAAAAAAATGGAGAATATAGAGACGACGAGGAAAGATGAGATTTGGCACCCTCAATGTCATTCTTTGTGGGCATAGCTGATACAAATATTTCTGTCATCCAATAACTGACCATCCATTTCCTTAAAGGCTTGCTAGCTTCAATTATCTCACCATGTTTCTCAAAAGCCTTTAGTAACAACAAAAAAAAATCTGTCTTATATTCACAAGCAACACTGGTGGAACCCCAACAATGAAAACCCGCCTGAACCTGGACAGAAAATGCAGCAACACTGGAACCTCGCTGGCAACTCGAGCGGAACTAGCAACCAACGAGCGGAGCATTAACTGAACTCGATCTCAACAGAAATGCTTCTTTTTACGAGGAAAAAGGATGTTTCGAAGTGTTTTGGTGCTGGGTTTTGTTGAAGGTGGCGGCGGGTATGTTTTCTGTTGAAAGATTTTCAATGGAGGTCGTTTGTAGGGGTGGCGGATTAAGAGAGGTGTGGAGATGGAGACAGTGGAAGGCTGGAATCTGGTTGTTTTCGCTACTGTCTCCGGCGGCTGGGTTGGTTGTGCGATGGAGGGATTCTTGGGTGTGAAAGAGTTTACGGCTATGGTGGTGCTGTGGTGGTCCGGCAGGTGGAGGGGAGGGAGGAGATCCGGCGGCTGCTTGTTTGATGAGGAGACGGCTGTCCCTCCCTAGGTTAGAGAAGATAGGTTTTATTTATTTATTGGTTCTCCTGCTTTTCCAAAAATGGCAAGGTCTTTATAAGATTAGGGTGTTTAGGGTTTTTGATGTGAAGAGAGAATATTGGGCTTGTGATTTTGGGCCATGAAATTGGGCCTATTTGAATATAAGACAAATTTGTTCTTTAAAAAATGGTCATGTTACTACTAATTGAATTTATTTTGCTAATGACTAATTAACATTTTTAACTAATTATTAGACTAATTGATTAATGTTAATGTATATTTTTATGACTTTTATATATTAATCTATCAATTAAGAGTAACTAATCTCTAAAAGTAAAATTAAACCTAAGATGTCATGCAATGAAAAATGTGACTATTTTTATGATTTTCTATGATTTTAAAATATTAAACCTACATGAAATGCAAATAAATAAAGAAAAACTCCTAAAATTCATTAAAATTATTTTTTGATTATTTTTAGGAGTAATTTCCATGCGGGGCAAAAATTGGGTGTTCACAGCTGCCCCTCTTTGCTCGAGAACATGAAGAGTTTTCGGGCAAAGATAAAGTGAGCAACCACAAGCAATTTTTGCCCGTTTGGTACTCCATTCGGAAGCATTTTGAAAAAGTTTTGACCGAACCTTGCTTTGGAGGTTGCCTACATATCCTTGGCTATAAAGGAATCATGTCAGTGTAGTTCTGGAAGTTTCTTTTCAAAAAAACAAACAAAAAATGTCTGTCAGTCAAAACAAACCGACCAAGCTTCGGTTAAAGTCTTGCGCAGCTCTTGCCAAAATAGCCTTAGAACATTTTTACATTGTCGAAGGCTATTTTCGTTAAAGAACGAATTTGTTTGTCACTTTTTCCGAAAAGTACCTTGTTTGGCCTCGAAACTTTACTCGAAGTAAGAAGGGGCTATTTTTGCAAAAATGACCACTTTGGTCAATATTGCACAAATAAGTCATTTTAGGAGAGTTTGTCTTTCAAAAATTAAAAACGGGTCTTTTGTGTCAAAATCAGAGGTAATCCTAACCCTGTTTGCTCACAGGTGCAAAAATGAATACTGTCCAAACTCCACAGCTGAACACCGTAGAAGGGTCTCCACTACAACTTCAGATGTGGTGGCACGATCTAGATAAAGAGGGCAAAGAATGGGTTCGCGAACAGTTGGGGTCTCTTATTGATCTTATGGGGGTCAAGCCTAGAAACGACTTGATCCAAGCCTTGGTAACCTTTTGGGACCCGGTCCGCAATGTGTTCCTCTTCTCAGACGTTGAACTCACTCCGACCTTAGAAGAGGTCGCCGGATATGCGGGTTTCAGTCGGGACTTAAGGAATGAACAAATCATCTTTCCTAGACCTATCTCGGTGCGCGGGTTCTTCGAGGTCCTTCACGTTAGCCGACAACTCAGAAAAGACCGAGTATTCAATGGATGTTGTTTATTCTATTTCCTATATTCCAGATACGGCTTCTCAGATGGATTTGAAATACATGAAAAGGGCTTGACCAACAAGGAGGATAAGGATACCTGGATAATCCATCGCCGGTTTGATTTCATCGTAGCATTTCTGGGTGTTATGGTCTTTCCAAATGCCGAAGGGACTATTGACGTTCGGGTGGCCAAAATCGCCCAAGTATCATACTCTGGTTCCACTCATATTATCTGACATATTCCGGGCTTTGACTGAATGCAAGTCAGGAAAAACATTTTTTGAATGTTGCAATGTCATTCTCCAGATGTGGCTGATTGAACATCTTCGCCACCACCCACCACTCATAAGTTATGGTACCGATACTGATAAAGACAACTCCATCCAGGGATATGAGGAAAGAATGGAAGATTACCTTTGTCCAGACGGGGTCGAGGCCTGGGTTGATCATCTAAGATCTCTAAAAGCAAGCCAAATAGAATGGACTTTGGGATGGCTCCCACTCCAAGAAGTCATAATTATGTCCGCTACCAGGAACCACCTGTTGTTGATGGGTCTCAAGAGTATCCAACCATATGCGCCCCAGCGGGTTCTGAGACAATTAGGTTGTTACCAAGTCATACCTGAAGAAGAGGATTTGGGCGTCCAAGTTATCGAGCTACACCCCGAGGCCCCCTTACCTGAGGCCTTAGTTCAACAAAGTTGGAACGGGTGTCGGTATTTGAAAGCAGATACTAAGGTACCCAATCCTACTAGAGGGGAAGTTGATCCAAGGTATGAAGCATGGTTTGAGAAAAGGAATTGCATTACTGAAGGACCGGAACCTGAGCCAGAGAGGCCCTCTAAAAGGCCTCATGTGCAAGCTTTTGATGATAAAGTTCAAGAAAGGCTAGCTTGGGCCGAAAAAGAAAGAGAATATCAAGCCACCATCCATGCTTTAAAAGAAAAGTTGAGAAATATGGAGTTCGACAATCAGTTGCAGGCACAGGTAGTCAAGAGTGAAATATGGAAAATGACTCGAGAAAATGAGGCGCTCCGTGCCCATGTTCGGAATCTGAAGATAGCACTCGAGACACCTGTGAGAAGCGAAAGAGATGAAAAGCTCATTAACAACTTAAGGTTGAAGGTACATGACTACACCTTCGATTTAAGAAAAGCCGAAAAAGACTTGCTAGAAGCCCAAAGGGAGTTAACAAAAAGGAAACAAGAGTAGACTCGTCAACTGAGGCAACAATATAGTAAAGAAATGGCCATCTTGAAAGAAAAGCTATTTGCCATGGGGAATGAAATGGTCCAACAGACCAAAGACTTTAGGCAGAGAAGGAGCATTGGTATGCAGAGATTTCTCAGTTGGAGGGAGCAGTGCAAGAATTGCAAAAGAAAAATGATGCAACTTCCCAGGTGTTAGGAGCCCGATCACATCAGGTAGACCGCTTACTTAGGGAGAAGGGGATCACACGACACAGAATTACAGAAATAGCCGACTACGTGGTGCAAAAATACCACGAGTGCGAGGGTATGACCACTTCCATGTTCTTTGCCACCATGATGACTTTCTTCCATCAAGTAATGAACGAATTGGATCTACTTCAGCAGGATATTGCACAGAGGCCTGCCAATACACCACCAGCACCGGGAAGACAACCAGAGGATCTCCTTTACCATTGATGTTTTTGAGTCTGTACTTTTATTGCTTTAAATGTTAAGATGTCTTGTATTAAGTCTAGAGTCTGTATTTTTATTTCATGTTAATTTAGTATTTCCAAAAATCACTTGTAATGAAAAGAACCAGCTTTAATAGTGAAATGAAATTTGCCTTTATTTATCTATTTCGTGAACTACGAGATAATCTGATTCATGCGGCGTCATGATACGTAGGCAATCCACATAGGATTCGATCATGATCTTAAAATAAAAAATAAAATAAAATAAAATAAAAAAGAGAGAGAGAAAATTAAAGCCGGGATGAAACACACAGCCGTTGCAAACATTTTTAGAACAACGATAACTGCTTAGGTGCATCGCATCCCAACGTGTGATTCCTATGTGTTAATATCCCCCACTAACCCAATTTGATGTCTACTCTTAAAAGGCTACTATTTTTGCGAATGATTGTCTTGCATAAATCTTTTTCAAATGAACTTCAAATAATAATAAAATGTTATTAATCGTGTACACGTTCGCGTGACACAAATACAACAAATAAATACTCGTAGGGATGCTTTTAGGAGAGGATTTTTTTGAAATTATTATCGTGATTGCGTACATGTTCGCGTGACGTGATTTCGATTTCTTTTAAAACCCACAAATATACGCACTTGCGCAACTTTGACTATTTTATAAATAAATCAAACGTCGTGAATTGTGTACATGCAAGTGTGACATGATTTTCGACAGATCAAACTAAACGGGTATACGTACACGTAACTCGCATTAAGGTAATCCCTTAAATAAGTGAATAATAAAAGTGGTAAAAAATATTAAAAAACTGCACATAGGTATTAAATTAGTAATTACACAATTTAGGCCAAGTTTAATCATTAAACGACAGTGCTAGAACTACGGAACTCGAGAATGCCTAACACCTTCTTCCGGGTTAATAGAATTCCTTACTCGGATTTCTGGTTCGCAGATAATTTAACAGAGTCAAAATTCCTCGATCTTGGGATTTCTAATAAATAAATGGTGTCCCGGAACACCGTAAAAATCTAGGTGGCGACTCTGAATAAAAAATAAATCCCAAATATCGAATAATGTCACTTAAAGTGGAAAAACTCCCTTATTACCCTTACCGGTGAAAAAGGAGGTGTGACAACTCTGGCGACTCTACTGGGGATTGGGTTTCATCTCTAATCCCGGGGACCCTGGCTTTTCCAGATTTTACCATGGTGATCGGTCACGTGGGACCCGACATTTGACTTTAATTTTTATTTTTTTAGGACTTTCACTCGCTTTTTCTTTTGGATTTCCCGAGTATCGGGGAAGTTTTGGCCTCCTCAAATTCTGCTGCAACGGTTAGTCGCGTGGGACTTAACCTTTTCCAACTTTATTTTGCCTCCATCGGCCTTTCATTTCTGATTTTCCTCTAAGTTTAACTTTAAAGCATTTGGAGCATTTTTGGATTTTCAGACCTTTTCCAAGAACGTTAGCCTAGTGGGACTCAACCTTTCACTTAAATTGCCTTTGTAGGCATTTCCATTTGATTTTCCCCTTTCAAGAGTTTTGTGTTTAAAGCATCGGCCGTTGCGGCCAGTCGAGATTGACTCGATGCACCTGATGAAGATTGGCGCCTTTTGCATGTTGGCCCATGTCAAACGAGAACCCTATAAATCAGTTTTGCCATCCTTTCTTTGTCTTGCTTTAGACCGAAAAGAATTGAAGGAAAAATAACAAAGAAACGGAGACAATGAATTTTGACAAGAAATATCCCTTGCAGGGGAGAAGAGAAGAAGGAACTTATCTAGAGTGTATGCGGCCTTTAATGAACATGACATGCGTCTTGGACTGAATGTCTGATCTATATAAACCATCTGACTCTCAAAAATTCGTCACAACTTTTTACCTCGAGGTCGAGAAACCTTGCCCCAAACCATGTCGATATCAGTGACCAATCCTCTTTTTCAATTAGTAGTGCCCTTTTTGGGTTTTCACCGACTAACCTCTCTCATTTCTCTTCTCGCCATCGCCCTGTAGTGCTCTTTGCAAATTTTCACTAACAAGACTCTTTCATTTTTAGTTTCTCTACTCACCATCGACTCATGGTGCCCGTGTGGGTTTTCACCAATAAGACTCTCTCATTTTAGTTTCTCTCATTGCCTGCATCGGATCCAAGTAAATTTATCCTCCAATTCTGGCCTTTCTTCGTCGATCGACTGGAAGGACTTGAACAGGATTTAGGGTAAAGAAATTTCTATCGATTTACAACTTTGGAACTTTTCGAGCAAATCATTGCCAAATTTTCACACTTGCCCCAGCTTAAACTCTTGGGGGAATGTGGATTTGTATTTTGGTGTGACTGAACCCCAGGGAGAGGCTGCCTACGTATCGTTTCGGAATCAAGTCAGACGTAGTTCGGGGAAACCTTTTTTTTTGTGTTTGTTTTGATTTTTCTTTTTTTTTTCATCATCATTTTTTTTAATCAACACTTTAAGTTCCAAAGAGGGTAATCAAGGAAGAGTAACCGGCTCAAAGGGTTTACAAAATCTGGTAGTGTTTGGGGTAGCGTGAATGAAAGCCTTCGTCATTTCGACCACGAATATCATCACGAAAAAGTCAAACATGATATCGTTTGACTGCGTTTGCATTGACAACCGTTTCAGGGTCATTTCTTTCGATGTCCCCCCAAGTACAATGCTCCTTTTGGTAGCAATTTCCTTATGATGTAAGGACCCTTCCAATTTGGGGCGAATTTTCCTTTCGCTTCTTCGTGGTGCGGGAGGATACGTCTTAGGACAAGCTGCCCCACTTCGAAGTTCCTGGGCCGTACTTTCTTTTTATAGGCGCAAGCCATTCTTTGTTGGTACAACTGCCCGTGGCAGACTGCGGCCATTCTTTTCTCATCAATCAAAGTTAACTGTTCCAATCGGATTTTGACCCATTCATCATCCTCAATTTCAGCTTCGACAATGATCCGAAGGGAGGGAATTTTGACTTCCGCTGGAATCACGACTTCAGTGCCGTAAACCAATAGATAAGGTGTAGCCCCAACTGATGTATGCACGGTCGTGCGATATCCCAATAATGCAAAGGGTAATTTCTCGTGCCATTGCCTGGAAGTTTGAATCATTTTCCTGAGAGTTTTCTTGATATTTTTGTTTGCTGCTTCAACGGTGCCGTTGGCTTTAGGCCGATAAGGGGTAGAATTACGGTGTGTGATTTGGAACTGTTCACACACCTCCCTCATCAAGTTACTGTTCAGATTTGCGGAATTGTCGGTAATGATAGTCTTTGGGATACAAAAACGCCAGATAATGTTTGAATGCACGAAGTCCACCACTGTTTTCTTGGTGACTGCTTTAAAAGTGACTGCTTCGACCTATTTTGTGAAATAGTCGATGGCAACCAAAATAAATCTGTGTCCATTTGAGGCTTTTGGCTCGATTGGCCCGATGACATCCATTCCCCAGGCAACGAAGGGCCAAGGTGCTGACATGGGATGTAACTCTGAGGGCGGTGTATGAATCAGGTCACCGTGTATTTGACACTTATGGAATTTCCGGACAAAGTTAAAACAATCCTTCTCCATGGTCATCCAATAATACCCGACCCACATGATTTTCTTTGCGAGGACGTATCCGTTCATGTGGGGACCGCATACTCCAAAATGCACATCGTTCATAATCTTTTCGGCTTCCTTGGTATCTACACACCTTAATAGATTCAGATCGGGAGTCCTCTTATACAGTACTTCCCCACATAGGAAGAAACTGTTGGCGAGTCTCCGGATGGTTCTCTTTTGGTCCCCATTGGCATGCTCTGGGTATTCTTTTGTTTTTAAGAATCTTTTGATATCGTGATACCATGGTTGGACATCGGGCTCTATTCCGACCGTGTTACAATAACCATGTATTTCTTTGATTTGAATTTCCAACGGGTCAATGTGAACATTGCCCGGATATGGAAGCATTGCAGCTAGGGTAGCCAGTGCGTCTGCTAACTCATTGTGGCATCGAGGGATATATCTGAACTCGACGACTTTGAATCGTTTGCTAAGATCTTCCACATGTTGCATGTATAAAAGGAGCTTAACATTTCGAGTTTCCCACTCTCGCTGAGCTTGATTGATAATCAAATCAGAGTCTCCCATGATTAATTACTCTTCTACATCCATGTCAATGGCCATGTTCATGCCCATTAAACAAGCTTCATATTCGGCAGTATTGTTTGTACAGAAGAACCGAAGGCGGGCCGTGGCCGGATAGTGTTGTCCCGTGGGTGAAATCAAGATTGCCCCAATCCCAACACCTTTTGCATTTACAGCCCCATCAAAGAACATTTTCCAAGTGTTGGCGTCCTCAGAAGTTATCTCGACTGAATTTACCTCCTCGTCTGGGAAGTAAGTACTTAGGGGTTGGTAGTCGTCATCGACAGGATTTTCTGCCAAGTGATTTGCCAAAGCCTGGGACTTCATTGACGTGCGAGTGACATAGACTATGTGAAATTTGGTGAGCCAAATCTGCCACTTTGCTAATTTTCCGGTGGGCATTGGCTTTAGGAATATGTACTTCAATGGATCCAACCTAGTGATGAGGTAGGTGGTATAAGCCAACAAATAATGCCGGAGCTTCTGAGCGGCACAAGTTAGAGCGCAACAAGTTCTTTCCAGCATCGTATACTTGCCTTCGTAGCTCGTGAACTTCTTGCTCAAGTAATATATGGCCTGTTCTTTCTTCCCGGTTGCGTCATGTTTCCCGAGAATGCATCCAAAGGAATTTTCTAACACCGTCAGGTATAAGAATAAGGGTCTTCCTGGTTCTGGTGGGACTAGCACTGGCGGGTTCGACAGATATTCTTTGATCTTGTCGAAAGCGTTCTGGCATTCGTCTGTCCATTTGATGGTTGCATCTTTGTTCAACAACTTGAATATAGGATCACAAGTGGATGTCAATTGAGCGATGAACCTACTGATATAATTCAACCTACCCAGCAGACTCATGACCTCCTTCTTGGTTCTCGGAGGTGGGAGATCCCGGATAGATTTTATCTTTGTCGGGTCCAGCTCGATGCCCCGTCGGCTGACTATAAACTCCAGTTATTTCCCAGACGGAACTCCGAAGGCACACTTGGCCGGGTTTAGTTTCAGATCATACTTACGCAGGCTTTCAAAGAATTTCCTCAAATGCTGGACATGGTCATCTTGCATCCTGGATTTAATAATCACATCATCCACATATAACTCAATCTCATGATGCATCATGTCGTGGAAAATGGCGGTCATGGCCCTCATATATGTTGCACCAGCGTTCTTTAGACCGAATGGCATGACTCGGTAATAGTAGGTGCCCCAGAGTGTAGTGAAGGCTGTCTTTTCTGCATCTCTTTCATCCATTAATAACTGGTGGTATCCAGCATAACAATCCACAAAAGACTGTACCTCATGTTTGGCACAATTGTCAACCAGGATGTGTATGTTTGGTAGTGGAAAGTTATATTTGGGGCTTGCTTTATTAAAATCTCGGTAGTCGACACATACTCTGAGTTTCCCGTCCTTTTTGGGTACTGGGACTACCTTGGCTAGCCATGTGGTGTATCTGACTACTCGGATTACACCGGCTTTTAGTTGTTTGGTGACCTCTTCTTTAATATTGTCACTGATATATGTTTTGAATTTTCTTTGTTTTTGTTGGACGGGTGGATAAACGGGATAGGTCGGAAATTTATGTAACACAAAATCTACACTTAGTCCGGGCATGTCGTCGTAGGACCAAGCAAACACGTCTTTGAATTCAAATAGAAGTTGAATCAGAGCGTCCCTAGTTCTTTCATCAGTGTGGACGCTTATCATGGTTTCTCGAACCTCTTCTGCATTACCCAAGTTGACGGGTTCTGTTTCGTTTAAGTTTGGCTTAGGCTTATTCTCGAATTGTTCTAATTCTTGGTTTATTTCCCTAAAAGACTCTTCTTCATCATATTCCGATTCTTGATTCATTATTTCGAGATTAGACAGCGTATTAAGATCAGAGCATGAAGTCCGCAAGCATGTCATGTTATTAAGGGACGCATTATTAGGACTGAAAATAAGAAAAATAAGCAAAAATCAGAAGGAATAATAGACTATGAAATTTTGATTTCATTTCATTGAATTTGAACATAGGAGGGTTTACATCGGAATTCAAAAAGCAGTAAATTAAAAACACTTGAGTTACACATGAAATAACTCACAGTGCAGGAAAGATGGCAAAACTGAACTACCGGGTCTCCCGCCTGACGGGGAATGGAGTAGCCTTCCAATTCTGCAACTTGGTGTTTGGGCCCATGTATTTCACCTCAGCGGTGCTTGAGCCTTCTCCTGGCCGAACCATGTCAGTTTCATACAACATCTGCTTCAGGACTTCGCAGATTCCTTTAATTTCTTCGGCCGTAAAGGCCTCTTCTTCTTCTTCGACATATTGCGGTTTGATGAAAGTCTCAGTAATATGTGGGACTGGCTGAGGTAGGTCCCATCCATTGCTTTTACGGGCGTCGGCCCACTTCACATCTTCTTCTGAGGCTTGGAAACTATGCCGAAGATTTTTTCAGCGGCAGGTAGAGAGATCAGTTCAGTGATACCTTGCAAGGACTTTTTCACACCTCCTTTTTCACCCGGTAAGGGTAATAAGGGAGTTTTCCACTTTAAGTGACATTATTCGATTTTTGGGATTTATTTTATTCAGAGTCGCCACCCAGATATTTTTTACGGTGTTCCGGGACACCATTTATTGTTTAAAATCCCAAATCGAGGAATTATGACTCTGTTTAAATTGTCTGCGAACCAGAAATCTGGGTAAGGAATTCTGTTAACGCGGGAGAAGGTCTTAGGCATTCCCGAGTTCCGTGATTCTAGCACGGTCGCTTAATGATTAAACTTGGCCTAAATTGTTTTAATTACTGCTTTTATACCTATGTGCATTTTTTTATATCTTTACCACTTTCATTATTCTCTGTATTTAAAGAGTCATTTTGAGACGGGTCACGTATGCGTAAACCCACGAAAATTAAACGTGTCAAAGTTATGTCACGCGAACGTGTACATAATTCACAACACTTGATTCCTTTCGAAGAAATAGCCAAAGTCACGCAAGCGCGTGTTTTTGTTTTGTAAAAGAAATCGAAATCATGTCACGCGAGCATATACGTAATCCCGATAATAATTTTCGAAATACGTTCCTAAAGGTGTTTCTACGAGTGTTTATTTTAATCTTTATTTGTGCTACATAAACGTATAACTTTGTCTTATCGCTACGGATAAAATAACCTCTGTCTACAATCTGTTACGCGGCGCCTTCCTGAGATGCTTTGGAAGGGCGACGTAAGGCTAAGCAACCAA
>MDKH01216205.1:0-25348 GCA_005239495.1 Nicotiana undulata
TGCTTGAACTGTCAGCAGGTTAAGTACGAGCACCAGAGACCCGGTGGTTTGATGCAGCATATTAAGCTTCCCGAGTAGAAGTAGGAGCGTATCACCATGGATTTCGTAGTTGGGCTCCCATGGACTCAGAGGATGTTTGACGTAGTGTGGGTCATTGTGGATAGGCTGACCAAGTCAGCGCACTTCATTGTTGTATCAGTTTCGTATTCAGCGGAGACGTTGGCAAAGATCTATATGAGAGAGATTGTCTGATTGCATGGTGTGCCCGTATCTATTATTTCAGACTGAGGTACTCAGTTTACCACTCATTTCTGGAGAGTATTCTAGCATGAGCTGGGCACACGAGTTGAGTTGAGCACAGCATTTCATCCTCAGACGGACGGAAAATCCGAGCGTACCATTCAGATTTTGGAGGATATGTTGCGGGCATGTGTCATTGATTTTGGAGGATCATGGGATCAGTTCTTGCCCTTAGCTGAGTTTGCCTACAACAACAGTTATCAGTCGAGCATTCAGATGGCCCCGTATGAGGCGTTGTATGGTAGGCGGTGTCGGTCGCCAGTTGGGTTGTTTGAGCCGGGAGAGGCTAGATTGTTGGGTTCTGAGTTAGTCCAGGATGCCTAGGACAAGGTGAAGATCATTCAGGATAGACTTCGTACAGCCTAGTCCAGGCATAAGAGTTATGTGTATCGCAAAGTTCGAGATTTGGCATTTATGATAGGAGACCGGGTATTTCTTTGGGTGTCGCCCATGAAGGGCGTGATGAGGTTCGGAAAGAAGGGCAAGCTGATCCCTAGGTACATTGGTCCATTTGAGATTCTGGATAAGGTAAGAGAGGTGTCCTACAGACTTTCCTTGCCACTGAGTTTATCAGTAGTGCATCCTGTGTTTCACGTATCTACGCTTCAGAGGTATATTGCAGATCCATCTCATGTACTTGACTTCAGCGGTGTCCAGTTGGACAAGGATTTGACTTATGAGGAGGAGTCGGTAGCCATACTAGCTCGGAAGGTTCGTCAGTTGAGATCGAAGAGTTATCCTTCGGTCCGTGTTCAGTGGAGAGGTCAGCTTGTTGAGGCAGCTACCCGGGAGTCCGAGTCCGATATGCAGAGCCGATATCCCCATCTGTTCCCCGATCCAGGTACCTTTCTATGTCTGTTCGAGGACGAACGTTTGTTCTAGAGGTGGAGATTGTGATGACCCAAAAGGTCATCCCATGTAATTTTGACTAAATTCTTGTTTTGAGGCCCCGAAAGCCTCCGTATATCTCACCTCGATGTGCGTGCGTAGCCCGGGCACGTTGCCAGAAAGCCTTTATATAGAAAATTGAATAAATGTTGAATTTTTGATAGTCAATTGAATAAAGTTGATTTTGGTCAACATTTTTGGTAAACGGACCCGGACCCGTGATTTGACGGCCCCGGAGGGTCCGTAGGAAAATATGGGACTTGGGCGTAAGCCCGG
Organism: Nicotiana undulata; assembly: GCA_005239495.1. Taxonomy (NCBI): domain Eukaryota; kingdom Viridiplantae; phylum Streptophyta; class Magnoliopsida; order Solanales; family Solanaceae; genus Nicotiana; species Nicotiana undulata. Next base: position 1,465 of record MDKH01216205.1, read on the forward strand.
AATCAAATTTCGAGGTCCCAAGTCCGAAAAATAAATTTTTAAAGAAAATTATTTTCTGAAAAATATGAAGGCTTTTGAAAATGAACTTTGATGTGAAACCTGTGTTACCGGGCCCGTATTATGGTTCCGGAGCACGGAATAGGTTCAATATGTTTATTATGTGCTACTTGTGAAATTTGGTAAGAAACAGACTCAGTATGAGGTTATTCGGACTAAAAATGGGAAATTTGAAAGTTAATGAAGTTTTGAGAATTTTTATAAATTTTGAGGTTTAATTTGATGTTTATGATGACATTTTGGTGGTTTAATTACTCGAATAAGTCCGTAGGATATTTTTGAGGTTGTGTATATATTTGGTTTTGAGCCCCGAGGGCTCGGGTGAGTTTCGGGTAGGTGTCGGGGTGCTAAACTGTTGAAAAATCTGGTGTTTTAGGTTGTATCTGGTGTCTGAGGTTTAACACTATGCGATCGCATAAGAGTCTTCGCGATCGCATAGCACTGCGTAGGAGGGGAGTCAGATTACTCTAAGCGATCGCATAGGAAGATCTGCGATCGCACAGGTATAGGAGAGCTGGGGTGGGGCTGGTAGGTTATTCAGTGCGGTCGCGTCCACTTATGTGCGATCGCATAGTGGGAGCACCGTAGAGTTGTGCGATCGCATTAGGTAATCCGCGATCGCAATGCCTAAGAAGTCACTCCTCTATGCGATCGCAATTCCCTCTCCGCGATCGCATAGACCAAGTTCGTCCTGTTATTTAAAAATCCAAAATCAGAATATTCATTACGGGATTTTCATATTTCTCACTACCTTCCTCTTCCCCACACCTCCTTTGGCCATTTTTGAAGAGCTTCATCATTATATCTTCATAGGTAAGCAATCCTAACTTCATTTTCTTCCATTTTCATCAACCTTTGTTAGATTCTAGGTCTAAAATCATGGGATTAAAGGGTAAAAATTAGGGTTTTGGGTAGAATTAGAGCTTTTTGAATTTTTGGGGATTAGACCTCGTTTTGGGGTCGGATTTCATAACAAAATGTATATTCGGGCTCGTGAGGGAATGTGTGATCGGGTTTTGGTCCGAACCTCGTGTTTTGACCAAGCGGGCCCGGGGTTGAATTTTTGAATTTTTGAAAGAATGTTGGGAATTCTATAATTAGTCTTGGGAATTGTATTGCTTAGCCTTTATTGATATTATTAAGTCGATTATGTCTAGATACGATCGTTTCGGAGTCGAGTTAGGGAGGAAAAGCGGTGTTAGAGGCTTGATTGGCATTCTTGGAGCCGAGGTAAGTGTTTGGCCTAACTTTAGCTTGAGGGAATAGGTGTTGAGTCATATGTGCTACTTGTTTCTATCATGTTCAATGTATAGGTGAGGTGACGAGTACATATACATTGTTTGTCAAGCACGACCGTGAGTCAGTTTTGGTGTATTACATGTTATTGCTTTGATATTCATTGTGTTATGAAGTAGATCCATTTTGGTAGTTGTTCAATTGCTGAGAATACTTGTTTAAGGATTTGTGATAAGTTGTTTCAGTTGAGGAGTGGTTTTATTAAGTTATATACTCGTATGAGATTGGTTATAGCTGAGTCCCTTGCCGGGAGGTATTATTTTGGGTTGTTATCCCCTTGCTGGGTGGTTATGAATTGTACTTCCTACTGTTGATTTCCTTGCCAAGTTGTTGTTTGATGTTGATTGGGTGAGGAAGAGTGTAAAGCACGAAGGGTGATGTCGTGTATTCATTTCATTCATTGCATTGTGAAGAAGAGAGTAAAAGCAAGAAGGGTGATGTCGTGCCATGATTTTACATTTAAAAGCACGAACGAACATGTCGTGCCCTTTTATTTATTTATTGCATTGTGAGGACGAGAGTAAAAGCACGAAGGGTGATGCCGTATACATATTTGTTTATGTTGTTACTTCCTGTTGACCTTTACTCTTCTATATTATTGCCTTGCTCCGTTATTCATTATTGTTCTCTTTGTTTCCCCCATTATTTGTCCCCTGCCTTGCCGTACTTAAAGGTTTATTTCCTATTATTTCCCTGTTATATATTGTAGAACTGTACAGGTGATTTGTTGTTGTCGTGTCTAGCCTCGTCACTACTTCGACGAGGTTAGGCTCGGCACTTACTCAGTACATGGGGTCGGTTGTACTGATGCTACACCTGCACTTCTTTATGTTGTGCAGATTACGCATCCGGAACCAGTGGACACTGACAAAGGGAGTATCCTTCAGTCCATACAGGCGACATAGAGGTAGTCGTCCCACTGACGTTCGTGGTCCTTGGCCTCACCATCTATCTTTTCCTTTCTGTTTTATTTTGTATCCCAGACAATTGTACTTGTTCATTTCAGACTTTTGTTGTAGAAATCTTAGACTGTCCTTGAGATTTTGTGACACCAGTTCTGGGGGCTCATGTATGTAAATTTCGTAATATTTATTATATTAAGTTTGTAACACGTAGTTTCTGCATCCTTATTTAATTATTCATATTTATTGTTTTCCCTTTTTATTGATGTATTAAATAAAGAAAAATAGTAAAGTTAACCAAAACGTTGGCTTGTCTAGCGGGTTCAACGTTAGACGCCATCACGGCCTGAAGGTGGGATTTCGAGTCGTGACAGAACCCCCTTTATATAGTAGAGGAATTCCACTTATGGTACAATTCTAATTTCAGAAGGAAATCCCATTATTATCTAGATAATCGATTTTGATTTGATCCGTTCCGAGATTTCCACCATGATCCTCGACCGATCACGTGTATCTCGGCTTTCCGTTAGTGTGCTATCTTCGGTCTTGCTCGATGTCTATCATGTTTGGTCTTCGATCATTACCGGTCTCGATCTCGAGCTTGGTACCTTATCTTCATGTATCGGTATGATATAATACGGGGTCGATCCTCGATCCACCATCCTGGTCTCGGTTAACCAGGATGGCTGCGGGAGACTCCGAGGGAGACTCTGTTGGTTGCGGGTCGTCTCGAGAGGTGCAGCTCTCCTAAGTCCCCATATCAATCATGCCACTGCGCCAAGCTAGGACAATAGATATACATGTGTTTGTGCAGCAAAAATGCACATCAAGTGTAGTCTGAGTACAAAAACAACGTGTACTCAATATGTATCCCGCCTAACCTCAAAGAGGTAGTGACGAGAGGTCGACTTTGACACTTACTAGAGGTCAATTCAATATAATCAAATGTGATGCTAAACATGGATGTTATAATTAAATAACAAATAACAACAGGAAAGGACAACTTCTTCCATAATTAAATCTCAGTTTCCGTCATTTCAGTTAACAATTTATATTGCGTAAGAAATGCCGAGGTCGTACGGCCCGATCCAACAAAATAATAAAATGTGCTTTGCCGAAGGGTCGAACGGCGCGAACCATAGATGGATCTATTAACCTACCGTGGCGTACGGCCCGCTCCCATGAGAGTAGTGGAAATAGTCAACCTGCAATATATTTGCGACGCGGTTACACATAAATATACACATTCAAACAGTCAACCCCGATTACATCAGGAAAAACAATTACCCAAGGATATGACAAATTTCTCTTTTAATGGTCAAGAAGATGGTGTTTAATCCCTTTAGAAATTCATTTGCCAATTACGATAAGATTTAAGCATTTTAATTTATCAGTAAAATTACAAGTACGACAAGTAAAGCATGTTTTTGGGTCCTAGACTACCCGGACATAAGCATAATAGTAGCTACGCACGGACTCCCGTCACCTCGTGCGTACGTAGATCCCACAAATAATAGCACATAATTAATTACTTCACCTATGGGGACAATTACTTCTTACAAGGTTAGGAAGGAGACTTACCTCGCTCCAAAGTTCCATAACCGGCATTCCACGCCCTTTCGAAGACTCAAATCGATGCACAACGCTCCAAAATAAGGCAATAATTATGCAAACCCATTAATATATGCTCAATTACTCATAATAATCCAATTTATAACAATTTCTAACCCCGATCGAAAAGTTGACAAAATCGCCCTCGTGCCCGGATTCCGAAATTTTTTGAAGATAAAGTTTACCCACAACCTTACGAACTCAAATATATAATTTACTCTCAATTTCATGCCCAAAATCGTGGTCAAAATCCAAGAATACCAAATTTTTAGGTTTTCCTCAAAATCCCAAATTTCTACTAATTTTCATGTTAAAACATATACACAATCGATGTATTGAACTCAAACTAGTATAAACCACTTACCTCATGCTTGGTGGTGAAAATGGCACTCCCAAGTTGCTCAAAATCGCCTCCTATGGAAGAAATGGGGTGATCCAAAGCCCGATTTTTAAAGAACCTCACTGCCTCCAGCCTTTCCGCACCTGCGGCCACTTGACCGCTTCTGCGGTTCCGCAGGTGCAGCCCCAACTACCGCTTCTGTGCTCTTCCACAAGCCGCCCCTTCCGCTCATGCGCTCTCCCTTCCGCAGGTGCGATCCCGCTTCTGCGGCGAGATGACCACATGTGCGGTCTCAACACTTCCAGCTAAAATTCACATATGCGACCCTCCTGGTCGCTTCTGCGGTTCCACACCTACGGCCAAAACCTCGCAGGTGCGGTCACACCAGATGACAGTAGCCCTCAGCCTTTTCTCAAATCTCATTTTCGATCCGTTAACCACCCGGAAATCACCCAAGTTCCCCGGGACCTCGTCCAATCACACCAACCAGTTCCACAATATAATACGGACCTCCTCGAGGCCTCAAATCACATCAAACAACACTAATACCGCAAATCTGACTCCAATTCAAGCTTTATGAACTATAGAACTTCTAACTTCCTCATTCGATGCCGAAACCTATCAAATCATGCCCGATTGACCTCAAATTGTGCACACAAGTCACATTTGACATTACAAACCTACTCTAATTTGCGGAATCGGAATTCCACCCCGATATCAAAAAGTCCACTTCCGGTCAAACTCCTCAAAAACCTTCGAATTTCTAACTTTAGCCAAATGACTCCAAAATGACCTACGGACCTCCGAGTTCATATCCGGACGCGCTCTCAATACCAAAATCATCATACGAAGCTATTCCCAAACTCAGAATCCCAAACGGACATCGATATCATTGAAGTGCACTTCAACCCAATATTTATGAAATTCTTCCAAATTGCTAATTTCCACAATAGGCGTCGAAATGCTCCCGGGTCATCCAAAACCCGATCCGGGCATATGTACAAATCCAAAATCATCTTACGAACCCGTTGGAACCTTCAAATCTCGATTCTGGGGTCGTTTAATCACAAATCCAATCCTTGACAATTCTTCCAACTTAAAGATTCCGAAATGCGAATTCTCTTCCAAAATCAACTCTGAACTTACCAGAATTCAATTCCGACCATGAGAACAAGTCATAATACCAGAAGTGAAGCTCCTCATGGCCTCAAAATGCCGAATGACGCGCTAGATCTTAAAACGACCGGTCGGGTCGTCATCGAAAAAGTATGATCTTCTTATTTGGCCAACCTGAATATGACAATTCTAGAATCGCTTTGATCACACCATAATAATCATTTCCCCATCCTGGCTGCCTTCACCATCTTTGACACACACCCCACTGTTATTACTTTTTTTTATACTTGGAGCATTCCACGGTATGAAATTTGTAACCATTCACATAATACTTAAACATAGTCGTAATCGTAGGTGCAGGTCCCCAAGATATCTCTTTCAAAAATTGATTAACACCGTTGATTGGATTATTGACCAACATTTAGCTTTAAATAAATCACAAGTGAGAAAGTGTATTCACAAGTATGTGTATTCACATGTGAGAAAGTATGTAAGATGCACTTACACACTCTTTAAACCATGCCTCAAATGTAGAATATACAACACCATGACCAAATTGACTCATAAAGTCACTGAGCGACGCATTGAAAATTATTTGTTAGTTGCATCAACAAAATTAAATATTATCCCATGTAAATTAATCTTACGTCAACACTTACTTAAGAAAGGGTTGACTTCCGGACAATTTAGCAACTCATGATTTGAAGTTGATTTGTACTCCATACTACTTAGGCCCATTTTTGTTCGATCTTTAGAACCTCGAACTGGTTGATTGAATATGGACATTGGTGGATATAATGGATCAATATCAATCACGACATTGTGCCGATTTGGCCTATTTCTAGCACATGGCACATGACTGTCAAAGTAGTAGGAACAAAAATGGGCAGTTTCATTTGCAAGATAGTCTTCACATATGGATCCTTCAATCATATTCCTCTGTTTAATAATATAACTGCAACAGACAACTGAGAGTGTATACTCCCTTGTCTTAGTGGACGACTAGCGGCCTCTAACTGTTCATAAAAATATTCTGCCTCTTCGTTATGAGGTTGTTCAACACTTTCATGAGTTTCAAAATCGAAGTGCATCCCTAAAGCATCAACAATCGTTTCATGGTATCTAGGATGTTGAACGCTATTCTCCACCGACCTACTACTTTCACCAACAACTACGTTATGAAATACACCATCAGTACGATCAACCTCTCCATGACTAGTCCACACGAAATAATTATCCATTAACCCATTTCTATTAAGATGAGTCGTAACATTCTCCGGACTAAAAAAATATGAACACTTGCACTTCATACAAGGACACCTAATCATCCCTCCAATTCGAAACGGTTCAAGTGACATTGATGCATAATAAATTCCTTAACCCCTTCTATAAATTCCTCCCTTAAAAACCGACGATTAGATACTTCCTATTATACATCCAACTACGATATTCCATCTACAGAAATAACAAATAAATTATATTAATCATAGTTCAAATTAATTTATATAATTAATTTACATAATAAACTTTAGTTACAATATAAATAATTTAAATAATTTGAGTGCTTATTAATTTGAAAGTTCATATATATATATATATCCCTAAATAATTTTTTTATATAATTCAGTTAGACCATTAAAGGGAAACAAAATTAGCTAACCCTAGCATTTATCATAATTAAAATTAGTTAAATTAAAATAATTAAACCCTAGAAATAATCATAAATCATAATTAAACTAATAGAATAAATAATTGAAAGAATTAAACCCTAGCATAATCATAATCAATATAATTGAAAGAATTAAAATTATCTAACCCTAGCATAATAATAATCTTACATAAACATAATCAATAGGAGTAAACCTTAAATCTTATGAAACATTAACTAAACCCTAATTTGTACAATTGAAAGAATTAAAATTACTTAAATTACAAAATATAGATAACTAACCTTCAAAGAGAAGAGAGGGGGTTTGATTTTGGATGATTATAACATTAGGTGGAAGCGGAACAAGGCAGCGGAATAGTGGTCGGTTGCCCTCTACAGCGGCAAGGGAGAGGCGGGAGACGATGAGGGGCTTTGATTTTGGGTGAGAAAGGAGATGGGAGTTGATTTTGGATGGGATTTTGGGTGAGAATAGTGACTGATAGAAGAAAAGAAGAGAGATGGAAGAGATAGAGAGAAACCACGATTCTGGGGAAGAAGCCTTGGCTGGTAGATCTAATAACGGAATTTCCGACCGAAATCGGGCGAAAAAGTCGGTCGCAAATATTAAGTGACCATTTGACCGTTTGACCATGACATTTCCGACCGAAATCGTTCGGTAATGTAATTAAAATTTAAAAAAAAATATTTAGTTAAGCTACATCATAAATTAAGTACTATTTAATATTTAATTAATTTTTCAATTGGTATAATATCCTAAATTGGCGTCCAGACATTTCTGTAATATATATATATATATATATATATATATTACAGAAATGTTTGGACGCAATGACGTACCAAGGTGTTATTGTGGCAAATGTGCGATTTTGAAGCCATGTTGGTCAAATAGTAATGTTGGGCGCATGTCAACAACTTGTAAGTTATTGTTTTGGAAAAAAAGTTTGTTAATATTATTTATATAAAATGTTAATTAATAGTGTTGTGTTATAATCCCGATTGGTAGGACAGAAATCAATGTAGATTTGAAGAATGGTATGATGGACCCATTAACCAGGAATACTACAAATAATGTTTGCAGTATGTTTGGAATATGTCCGGTGAATACGAACTCAGATCTTTAAACTACAACGACAACTTGCGGTCGTGCAGGAGAAACTAAAAGAGGCGGAAGAAGAAAAAAATAAGTTGGAAGAGAAATTTAAGTGGTTGAAGCAGAGAATAATGTGCGATAGTGAGTAAACAAACACATGTATGTGTTGAGTGTCGTATTTTATCTTTATGTTTTTTGTGTCATGTATTTTCATTAGTTGTACCGAATTTAAATTATGTTAAGTTGTTATGTTTGTGTTTGTGTTTTAATATTAAAATAACGAAGAACCCGAGAAATAAAAACATAATGCGCATATAATGTAAACCATAAATAATGTTGCTATTATTTACTGAATGTCATATGTATATAAAAGTAAAAAAAGTCTGTATGTCCCACAGCCTATATGCTTTAAAGCAATCGTTGGCCTGAGGCGCATCCCATCCCCCCAGCTACACTATCAGGATCATCCTCATCACAGTTCCTCTTTATCGGAGGATGCGCTGCAACATGATCGTCAGTAAGGCTGCCAGGCTCAGTAGAAGGGGTCGTCGGTCCAGCACTAACCTACAGAATAATAAGATATTAGTATATGAAATATATATTAGTAATTTACGTGTTAAGTCACAAAAATTTAAATTGTCTTACCATGGTCTCGGCAGGCTCCTGAATATAATCATCCGTCTCAGCCATGTCAGTATTGCACAAAGTGGCCTCCATGACGAGCGAGGATGATGCGTTCAAGAAAAAAAGGCTTTAGATATTTATGACTAATCAATGAGATAAAAATAAATATAAATAATAGTCATACAAACAAACTTGCGCCTGTGAAAGATCCTCAACATCCCTCGATGATGAGTCATAACTCAGTCAACGCTCACTATCCACATCTCGTGTCGGACAATCATCAGCAACCATTGATGGCTCTGGAGGACCAGGAAAATACTGATCCCACTCCTATCGCGTAATGGTCGTGCCCGCGATCAACAATGGAGCTGACAGGGTCACCTATGAAGTCCCTGGAGTAAGCTGAAGGCTGAATTATGACATATCACTAGGAGCATGGTCTGGCTCATGGTGGTTACCCGGCTGATCAATTCCAACATCCTCAACAGGTGCCTCCAAATGAACTATTAAGGAAAAACAGGAACAGTGAGTATACGCAATACATAAAAAGCCAGGCCAATTAAACTTAAGTATACATTTACCTGCGCGCCCTCCAGCAAATCCGATATATCCCTACAATAGGGGAGATTATGCCGAGCCTTGTTCTCCCGTCCGTATCCCCGCCTATCAACCCACCTTCTAGCTGAAGTGAGAAACGGTGGAGGTGGTGCATCCGGAACGAAGGGTGGTAGAGGTGGTTGTAACTACAAGAACCGCTCCCAGGACCAAACCAAATATACCATGTGGATATAAAATTTAAGGTATATTTTTACTGTGTATGTTATAATCATGAAAATAATTGACTGTGTTTTCACCTGAAGCAACGGCAAAAATCCGTCAACGTCTCGCTAGGTGCCCATGCTCGCCCGGCACATCTGCTTGTACAAGTAACCAAGAACATCACACCCCAACTGTAATCATGTAAATCATCTAGCCGCTCAAGACGATGAAGAAATATCAAGCTGACTAGGTTTCCCGAAGTTCTCGAGAAAAATACCCCTCCAAACATAAGCGCAACAACAACCTCGCGTACCGGTTAATATGGAGATCTGGTGTACATCCGTAATGTGAGCATGCATTGCCTCCATATGCAGCCAGACGGGCGTCAACTACAGACGACTAGCCCCAACCAATGCAGCCTCATCCACTGGCTAGAAACCGGTGAGCCGCTGCAATATTTCCAGGTACTGCAAACCCGTATAATCTCTGATGGCATGCGGTAAAGCAACATGATGTCCATCAACCGGCGGCCCATACAGAACCTCCACGTCCTGAAGCGTGATAGTGGCCTCACAATGGGTAAATGGAATGTGTGTGTCTCCGGTTGCCACCGCTCTATAAAAGCCGTGATCGACGACCAATCCAGCTGCAACCGGCCGATCTCAACAATCCTATAGAAATCCGTATTCTGAAAGCGTATGACTATACGGGGATGGAGATGTTGGGCCCTAAGAAAGTCCCACATATCGTCTACTCTTCTAGCACGGAACGTCTGGGCCAATAACTGCCCCTCCCATATGTACAAAGACCTATGCTCGACCTGTAGCAATAGTAGTTCTAGCGAGGCAGGTCCAGGATGCAAAGGTGAAACCTCCATGACGACTACTGTAAATTGAACAATATTAATTATAGTATTTTTCTTTTTCATTGCTTAACATCTTTAAATGTATTGCAACACCTTAATATTAAAATTTATTTGATATTTTTACTGTGTTGTTGATTAGGTTAATACATTTTCAATATTATACTTTTATATTATATATGTTATTTTACTATTTTATATGTTTGTTTATTATTTAATATATTTGTTTCTCATTTTATATGTTAGTTTATTATTTTATATGTTAGTTTTATTATTTTATATGTTTATTTGTTACTCACCTATTTTTGACTATAACAAAATTAAATAATTAATTTTCATAACGATACACGATTTAATTAATAAATACTCACATTTTGGTTTCGGACTTGATATTTGAGGCCCAGTAGCACCAAGGTATCCAATGTTCTTGTGTTCATGATGTGAAATTTTTTCCGATTTATCACTCAACATGTTTGTTATTTTATATGTTAGTTTATTATTGTATATGTTAGTTTTATTGTTTTATATGTTTGTTTGTTACTCACTTATTTTTTACTATAATAAAATTAAATAATTACTTTTTATAACTATACAGGATTTAATTATTACATATTCATATAACAATACTTAGTTTGACAAATATTGTTATTTTCTCATGTTATTTTCTTACGTTGTTGACTAGAATTGGAGAGAGTTTGCGTTTGAACTATCAGCTTCTGGTTTGGTGGGGAAGGGGTCTGGACGGTTTTTTGTGTGAGTATAGCGCATTTTATTAAGACGCTATACTACAGCGTCTTAATATAAGGTATTATACCTTCCTGCCCTCTTGAGGTTCAAATATAGCACCTTTAAAAAGGGCGCTATATTTAACTGAGCAAACAGTCGTTAAAGTATAGCGCCTATAAAAGGGCGTTATATATATTATCGTCACCATTTTTTTCTTCTTTTTTTTACACATTTTGGTTCTTCGAGGTTGGTTGTTAGTTCTATTTATTTTCATTTTTTCACGTTCTTTATTGATGTCATTATTACATCAATCCACCGTTTCTTGAAGATTAAATACTCCTTTATATCTACTTTCTCTACTTGCTTCTCGTAATTTTGATCAGTTCCAACTTCAAAAGCAATTCTGTCCGTTATTATCGCACCAAATTAATGGTGGATTATAACCCTTTGACCAACTTCCCAATAACGAGAGAAAATAATACAGTTACAGTTAATCTGACTTTTTGAAAGTCTTGCAACTGTGTGCATATTTCACACCATCAGGACTGGGTGGATTAAGTTGGTACAAACTCACTCCCAGTGTTTACAATTAAACCATATTAATTTATTATGCTTAAGTAATAAATTAAGGTATACATGTGTATAATTTAGCTTTGGTTTAGTGATAATATTATAAAGACATATTTAATTACTTGTTTATTGGGTTGGTGTAAATATCAGGGTACGTAAACTTATTTGTTATTATCAGTCAATCCGATAAAAAACAAGTTTGCTCAAAATATTAATATTAGTTTAGGGGAAAGTTATGCATAAATATTATGTTTCTTTTGGGCGTTGAAACACGGCTAACTTTAAGTAAGTAAGCATATTGAAATTCTTAAAGATTACTATAAAAAATTGCAGCCTAAAGTGGAAGAATATTTGCTTTTTTGTTTCTCACCCGGTGTTGAGTACTCGTATTGGAGTCCGACTATATCCAGATTCATGCCGGGTAAGGCTCTATCAGAGGGTAGCGCTCCCTACTAGTGATTTTTTCATACCCAGGACTCGAACTCGAGACCTCTGATTAAGGGAGGAGAAGCCGCATCCACCGTACCACATCCTTTGGCGGTAACAAAGAGCTTTTTGCACTAATTTTCCTGTCTCACCTACCAACTTTCGTCTCTCATAATTTTCTAATTAATCTTCATTTTGACTATACTTTTGCTATATATAGTCCATACCAATTGGCTCTCACTCATCATCCTCAACAATTGATCAACTAATTCTCTTCTTCATTAATTAGCAAACTTGTGAGTTTTGTAGGAAATTGATCATTCTTGTAAAAATGGCACTTGTTAATGCCCAAGCATTTCTCTTACTAGTAGTTTTCTCATGCATATTTGCTATTGGTTTAGCCAACTATGACTTCAATTGGGGTCCTAGAACCTGGAACAAAACTGATTGCCCTTATACTCATCCACCAAATGTTACTCAAACTTCCAATAGATTCATTGTTGGAGGTTCAGAAAATTGGCATTATGGTTTCAACTACATGGATTGGGCTCGAAACACTGCTCCTTTCTTTGTTAATGACACCTTAGGTATACATTTCTTTTAAGTTTCTTCTTTTTGTGCATGTGCATGTCATTTCTTACGTAACTTTAAGGATAATTTGACTAAATCTTCTTTGCCGAAAAATTATACTATGATATTGCGTATATAGGTTAATTTCCCCATATGTATATGCATGGATCTTTGAATCCCCTCACAAGGGAAGCTTTTAGTTTGTATGGCAAAGGGATTTTAACAAAAAAAAAATGCTTTAGATCGTCAATTTGACTCCTAATTAAGCATGACATTTTGGTACCTTTTTTTCAATTATCCCTATCTCTACCACTGCATGCATAACTCATAAGTAATGTAACATGCGTCAACATGCAGTAACATTAAAGGAATACCAAGGATTATGGTGGAATGGTAAATATTCCTTCACTATCCTTAACTAGGGAGCGCTTTACCCCATGGTCGAATCCCAATCTGAGTACTGGACATGCACCGGATGGGAAACCAAAAGAAAACACTAAAGGAATTATTAAGTGGATATGCAGTAGTACTATTATATATTTACTGACTTAAAATCTTGAATTGCTTCTATATATGTATGACAGTGTTCAAGTATGATCCACCAAATGCAAATGGTACTGGATTTCCACACAGTGTTTACTTATTACCAAACTATAGGAGCTTTATCAAATGCGATTTCAGAAGGGCTAAAAGAATAGCAGATCCAACTCAAGGTGCAGGTGAAGGATTTGAGTTTGCGTTGAAGAAAATGCAGACTTATTATTTTGCTTGTGGAGAGCACCAAGGCATCCATTGCAAGACTGGGAATATGAAATTTGCTGTGATGCCACTAAAACATTGGCGTTTTTGAATTAAAAGAGACTGTGCTGTGGCTTGGAAATAGTTGGAATTTGGAAGATGCATACTGATTACACACTTTTCTTTTATTTCGTGTTTTGCTTGAATAAAATGTAATAGCAGTTTTGAATAAATTATGTTGTGTTTTTTTTTAATATACCTTGTGTTAATTTTCCATATATTTGATGTTATGTATACTGTGTCCACACTACTTGCAACTGCTCTTTTCACTGTTTATTTTGGGAGAAATTCAAAAATAGTCACAGTTTTATAAGTAATCGAAATTTAGTCACTTTTCACGTAAAGATAAATCTGAACGAAAAGACGGTTCAAAATCTGAAAAATACTTCAGCATAATATAAGAAAATTATTGCAGAATTAACCTAAATAATATGCTGGATGGAACTTTTGTAGGACCACCATTTAAATTTTGACCTCGTTAATTTTCTTTTTTTTTTTGGGAAATAGCCTCCAACCAAAATTTTAAAGTAAGTTGGTCAGAATTTGCGAGTAAAAATAGCACGGGCTAGCCAGTTTTTAGATTGGTGATTCAAAAATAGCCAGTGTTTGTAAAGTCATTAAAAATAGACACTATTTTGCTGCAACACGGAAAGTTCAAGCATAATATACTGGAGATCGGTGCACCTGTGTATGAACTTCCAGCATATTATGCTGGAACTCCAACACGCGAAAAGTTCCAGCATAATATACTGGAGATTGGAGCATATGTGTATCAACTTCCAGCATATTATGCTGGACCGGTATATTATACTGGAACTCCAGTATATTATGCTGGAAGTCTAGTATATTATACTGGAACTCCAGTATAATATGCTGGAGTTCCAGTATACTTATGTTGGAACTCCAGTATATTATGCTGGAACTTCAGTATATTATGTTGGAGTTCGAATATATTATGCTGAAATTTCGGTATATTATGCTGGAGTATTTTCCGAATTTTGAACGTTATTTTCATTTAAATTTATCTTTACATGAAAAGTGGCTAAATTTCGATTAGTTTTGAAAGTATAGCTATATTTGAACTCACACTTAAATGTGGCTACTTTTGAATTTCTCACCTCCATACATCTCCAAATCTCTAGCCTGAGGTCTTTCGGGTCTGACATTTTCAATTCAAATTCCATCCCACCGGCGATTCGACTCCGGCACCGGCGAATATTTGCCTTTCACATATTCCGGCTAAAAAAGCTGTTCCAAAGCAATTAGCTGATCCCAGCGAAGTAGAGAGGAGACGAAAGTATAAGGAAAGTATGAGTGTGTTCGGAGGAGATAGCTGGGCGAAGGAAGCGCGGTACAGGAAGAGAAGAATCGATGAATTAATGGCGGACAACATCAATTCTTCAGCTTATAAGAAGCTGTATAACGGCAAATTCGTCTGTCTCGTTTGCCCTCACAATCCCGTCCTCGATACCCCTCTCATGCTCTCTGTACGTACATACTAAAAACAAAGCCCTAATTTTGCTCCTTTGGTCTCTTCTTATATATATTTTTTGGTTATTTGAGTTTCATATCCTTTAAAACTAAAATTTTGATCTTGAAAACGTTGCTTCATAATTCTCTATCTTCAATTCCCATTGAACAACATAATCTCAACATGTCATTCAGCTTGGCTACGAATTTAAGTAAAAGACTAATCCCCTAAATAGTAAGGCAAGTTTTAAAGTCTATCATTGACCGAATAGCGAAGTTAGCTTCAAAAGTTTTGGAGTTGACTATTCCTGTATAGCATCTCTATAGGAAGAATAATTGGAGGTTTCAACATGATCCATGTTCATGAGTACATTGGAGTGGCTAACTGAGAATTGTGTATAGAAATCCTATGAATAGTTGTGTGACTAACAATGTTGTATGAGAATGAATTGTTTGTAGGGATGGCAACGGGGCGGGTTTGACAAAACCCACAAAAATTTCAACACGCCACCCGCCCCACTTAGTTTTTCTTTTCTTTTTTCTTTAATTTTTTTTCTAAAACAAAATAGTTTGACATTTTATTATTTTATAAAATGGATAGTTTAGTAGAATCGCATAAATATAAAACTGAGAGAGTATTACGTTGATCGTCCAAAATAAATGGGTTAGTATCATTTCCTATTACTAATACGATATCTTGACTTATGTAATATTATTTTGGTGAGACTTATGCAAATTGGTTAATTATAAATCAAAATAGTATTCGTGCTAGTGAAGAAGAATGTGAAATTATAGTTGAAATGATTGCATTGTTTCAAAAAAACTAAAATTCAAAGTTGCCCCGCATTGAACCTGCCCCGCCCCGCTTTAAAAATTTTAAAAATTGTTTTTACCCGCCCCGCCCCATTGCCATCCCTAAATGTTTGGTCTAGAAGATCCAACATATTCACAATATGAATTTCAAAAGTGGAGATATTAAAAATGGATGATTTTAGATTGGACATGATTAGAAATGATCACTTATGAGTGCAAATAGCACACAAAAGCTGAATGAGAAAATGTTGCTTACATCCCACGTAGACCTCAATACATACCAATTCATAGACATCAATACATACCTCCATGCTTGAAAATAATATTACATGGAGAGGAGTTACTTCAAATACTAACAATCTCTCGAAACAAATGTTTGCTTAGCTAAGAATATAACACAATGGAAGCAAATGATCCATTCAGGCGATACCGCCTAGTTGGAATCATTGCTTAGTTGCTTAGTTTCTACATTAGATCCTGTGAGGAGCCTTTTTATTCTGGTCAAAGACTTATGTCAATTTTAGAGAAATCTTAAGTTGAAGAACAGTAATTGTCTTAGAAGATATATTACATAGTACTGGAAGGGAATAGGTCAAAATAAAGTAGACTAGTTACAGAGGATTCACACAGCCGACTCCAAGTAATTTAGAATTTGATTGATTGATATATCCGGAAAACGCTTGATTGCTAGCATGTCAAAATCCTTTTCATATAATTGTCAATGGTGGAAGAGTATGGATGAGCTGATAACACCTCCACCCAAACCAAAAAAAATTAATTAAAGGAAAAGCATTTTGCACCAGCAGAACAATTATTGGACCAGCTATTTTTAATTGCTGAAGTTCTGTGATTAATTGGTAGACTAACCGTACCGACATACTGTACATGCATATTACAACTTTTTAACGGGTGGATGCAGCATGTATTTTATCATGCATGCATTGATAGATGTATTAGGAAAATTCTCACGGAGGTTGCTAGTTCTCCTACCATCTTCTGTGATAATTCCTCATTATCAGAAGGAGCTTTACTTCTTTGGACAAAATAGTTTTAATTGGTCCAAGTGAGACATGGAAGAGAGGTAAAGGACCTCTACTTTCTTGGACCCAATATTGCCAATTGGTGAAGTTCTGTGATTAATTGAGCACAAACTCTACAGACATACTGGCATGCATATTTACAAATTTTAATTACGTGGAGGAATATGTATGTATCTATGTTTTTATTGAAAGGTGTATTAGGACATTTCTCATGTTATAATACTCGACTTTTGTTATGCTAGTTCTCCTACCATCTTCTTATGTGATAATTACATGATTATAGAGAACATTTGTAGGCACATATGAAAGGGTCTCGCCATCGAGCAGCAGAGTCAAGACTTAAGGAAATAGAATTAGGTAGGCAAGATGAGATAAGCAAGAGAATAGCCTTGTCAGAATGCGGTACTGCCACCTCGAGCACCTTGACATCCAGCCAATTGTGTAGATCAGCAAGCAAACCATTAATTGACCGCACAAAGAAAGCTGCTTCTGACATATTTCATCAAAAGTTGGAGCAAAGTACTTCTTCTGGAGTGGATGAGATAAAAAAGAAGGGTGATAGTACAAGTTGTCAAACTAATAAAAGGAATAGTCAATCTGTTCAAATAGGAGTCGCAACAAATCAAACTATCATGCCTCATGCATACGACCGGGAACGACAAGAGAAGGAGCTTAAGTTCACATCTGCTGGCTGGAAGCGTGATGGCCATGGGAAGTGGTATAAGGATGAAAATGTGAGTTTCATTTGAAGCACGAACCTGTGATGAACTATTTCTCTTGCCTTTGATAAAGCAAAGCAACATTGTTTCTCGTACTGCTAAATTATAACTAGAAGTTTATCACTTTGATTGGTGTTTAATCAATTCTCTTTATTTAAGTATATGGCTTTAAGTTGAATGAAGGTTTGACAAGGTCCATGTAAAACTAATTTGGGTTGCACTGTTTACTTGTTTCCAGGTTGAGTTTGACTCAGATGAAGAAGATCCTAATCTCTCTCTTCCATGACTGTTGGTTGAAAAAAAGTAAGATTTTATACCTATTTAATCCTTTCCCTTTCAGCTGTGCTTTATATCGAATCATGACATTCTATTTTTTTGGATGCCAAAACTAACTCTTTTACGGGCATCCATCGCTGCGCATCACTTTCCTCATAGGGAGTTGAATACTAGTCAGGTCAACTTCAAAGATAACCAGATACATTCAATGTCTGAAAGTCCAAGCAATTCATAGTTATGATGCTTGCTCACGCTACAAGTTATCATTATCAATAAGCATGAGAAAGTTACAATGCAGAAGTTTTTCAATATAGCAGGAATGCGTCTCTGTATATGATGCTTTGGTTTCTGTTGGATGTGAATGGTGAAGATGATGTTTTGAATGAGATAGGTTTTTGCACTTGGGCTGGAATGCAGTGCTCTGCTGGAACTGATTGAGCAGCTGGGGTGACGATCGTTAAGGGCCTCTATTTCTGCTACTTTCTCCCTTTGAATCCTCAATTTGTCTTGGCCACAAAACCTGCACGGCGAAGCGATTGGGAAGTGAATTATTTGTCCTCCATTTTTGGCATCTACTCTGTCCTTCCTCAAAGTAGGTGTAAAATCACCGAGGCTTACAGTATAGTGGTTTTTGTGAAAGTCTCCCACTCAATAGGTGTAAGCAATTCTCATTTCCCTCCTTCCCATTCTCTGATCTCCCAATAAAAAGGCAGCCCGGTGCACTAAGCTCCCGCTATGCGCGGGGTCCGAAGAAGGGCCGGACCACAAGGGTCTATTGTACGCGGCTTTAACCTGCATTTCAATCAGCTAGAGGCTGTTTCCACGGTTTGAAGTTTGAACATGTGACCTCCTAGTCACATGGCAACAACTTTACCAGTTACGCCAAGGTTTCCCTTCAAAGTCTGAATTTCCTCGTGTGTTGCACAAGCCTACAGCTTCAATAGTTGATAATTATTGAGGCTTTCTTTGTCGATATTCTAGTTATGAAAAGCAGCAAGCAAGAACTCTAATTATGCATAGAAGTAGCAAAGACATGTATGGAGTTTGTTTGGAAGTTTCAAAAACAAGTTTGCAATATTTTCTTTTAGTTTTTGCTTACTCTGTAATAAGTCGAGTTTAAACCTGTCAACAAATTAAGTCTTTTTATTTAACTTTTGTTCTTTTGCTAATAGTCTTTTATTTAACTGAAAAAAGGTAAAACGATATCCTTGTTCGAAGGTTGAAATTGACCACAACAAAACAAAAAACTGGCCAGTGAAAAAAGATTCTCGTTTGAAGGTTATTTTATGGATATAGAACCAAGACCTATTGTAATGGACCACTACAAAACAAAATACTGGCTAATGAAGTTATTTAATGGAGCATAGAACCAAGACCTTCAAAGAGAAAATGATATCTTAATTTCATTTCATTTCATTTACAAGAATAGAATATGATCGTAGGAGGATTTTTTCTATTTTATTTATAGATCTCTTAATTAAAATAACATTTGTCGTATTAGAAAAAGAGCTTCAAGGCAAGAAATAGCTAATTTCTGAATTATTAAAAAGATATTTGTAAAAGGTTGTGGGCCTAACTCTTGTATATCAAAGCCCTCTTTCAGAACCGTATTTAATTATTTGTTATGTAAATATAAATTTGAACGAAAATATAAAATTATAAATTTCAGCATAACATACTGGAGTTATACAAGTTCCTACACAGCTACTCAAATCTTCAGTATATTATATTGTAATTTTCTTATGTGTTGGAGTTCCACCGTAATATGCATACATATATGCATCAATCATGGATCTCCGATTTCTGTGTTGCAGTAAAATAATGATATTTTTTAATAACTTTGTAAATGTTGATAATTTAGCCGGTCCTATTTTTAGTTTGAGAACACCTTGAAATTTGTTTCTGCTCTGACCACTACAGTATTAGTACTAGACTGCTGAGCTACTGGCCAGATTCTCAAACTCTTCTACTTGACACAAGCAAAATGAGTGCAGCATATGGATCATGGAAGTCACCAATCACAGCAGATATAGTCTCGGGTTCAGAGAAGCGTCTAGAAGGTTTCACTGTTGACTCAAATGGCCACTTAATGTGGCTAGAAACTCGCCCATCTGAGTCAGGACGAGCAGTGCTTGTTAAAGAAGAAGGTGAAGAAGATATTACACCTAAAGACTTCAATGTTCGGACCACTGTTCATGAATATGGTGGTGGCTCTTTTCGAGTTTCTGGAGATTTACTTGTTTTCTCCAATTTTGATGATCAGAGATTGTACAAACAACTTCTCTCTTCTCCAGGTCTGCATCCATTAATATTCTTATTACTATTAAATTGCTAAATAATAGTATGAGAAACATCGATTTTTTGAAATAAAGTTTATATATCTGTATAAGAGAATAAGCCAGTTTTCCTAATCTGTTTGAGATTTTTTTCATTTTCCAAAATGATGTTTCAGCTTCATATGTTTGGAAATTGGTTAAGTTTACATTTTCATTTTTTCACTTAAACATACTTGTTGTAGCACAAAAATAAAAAATAAAAAATTGGTGTAAAGGAGTACTCTATGCATACTTAGCTATGGTGCGAAAAATCTTTCTTTCTTAAACCGCATGATCAGTCAAATAATGCCAAATATTTGTGATGGGGAATTCTGTAAATCACTGTTCTTTTATAATTACCCCAAACTTGTTTGGGATTGAGGCGTGGTTGTTGTGGTACTATTCTTAATAATTAAAATTACTTAGAAAATGTAATCAAAGGGAAATTTTTTAGAAGAATTAACCTAATTAACTGCCCACCTCATCTCTTAAACTAAAAATAACCGGCGAGTGTATAATATATGTATAATTCATATATAATATGTGTATAACGGTATATAATCAATGTATAAATCTATGTATACGGGCTAGAAAAAGTAAACACTAAATCTGGCCGGCTATTTATGTAACAATCCCTTTCATTAATCCTCCAAATAGTAATAGTGTCATATAGATAGGACAAGAAGTAGCAAGTGTGTAGATCTTTGTACAGAAGTTACAGCCATGGAGCAGATTGAATTGATAATTTGTTAATCATAGATTCGAGTCCAGTGCCGATAACACCAGATTATGGGGGCCCTGTTGTGAGGTATGCTGATGGGGTCTTTGATGGTCGTTTAAACCGTTACATTGCTGTAAGAGAAGGTACATAAATCTTTACGTTTAATGAGTACATGTTTTGTTATAGTTTTTGGAAAGGATATTTTCTCTACAGTCTTGTTTGTTGTAACTGTATATTTTTGCTCTTTTTTATCTATGAATAGATCATCGTGGGGTTGATGCGCAGCCAACTACAGAGATTGTGAGTGTTTCCCTTAGTGGTGACACCACCGAAGGTATGTAAATGGCAAAGGCTTTGGAGTTTTCTGAATTATTGATCTATTATGTCATAATGGAGAATACAAATGAATTGCTGCTTCTGTTTTTATTTAGCTCTTTCAGAACCAAAAGTGTTGATTAGTGGGAGTGACTTCTATGCATTCCCTCGGGTCGATCCAAAAGGGGAACGTTTGGCTTGGATACAATGGAGCCACCCTAACATGCATTGGGATAAAGCAGAGCTTTGGGTCGGGTATATATCTGAGAACGGGTAAGTCTTCTTTTCTCGACTGATTAAGAAAGAAGTCTTCATACATTCTCTCTTTATTAGAGATTATGACAATGCTGTCCACATTGCCCCACATTGCAAGGCACTTAAAATTTTAGTGAAAAAGATGATATTTGCCCTTTTTTTCCATACACATTTGTCCAATTTGCTACAACTGTTTAACAATTGGTTGAATTAACTAATATAGAGACATCGACAAGCGAGTAGTAGTTGCTGGTGCATGTCCTTCTCTCGTGGAATCTCCAACTGAGCCTCTGTGGTCGTCCAAAGGCAGGATAAGTACTTAAGCAGTATTCTGCTGTTTAATCTTCATTAAAGCAGAATAGCTGCTACTGTCTTATGACTTTAAATATTTGAAGCAACCTCCTTGGATTACTGCAGGGGAATTGTTTTTCATAACAGATAGAAACACCGGGTTTTGGAACATATACAAATGGGTAAGTACATAAAGATTACCCCCTAAGAGTTTTGCGAATTCTGCACTTTATTGTGTTTTTTATAATTCATCTTTGTTTATTACTTCCACATTAGGGTGAGGATAAAAATGAGGTCCTTGTGGTTTACTCTTTGGATGTTGAGTTCACAAGACCATTTTGGGTTTTTGGAAACCGATGTTATGACATCATTGAGGGAAAAGACGAATCAACCATTATTGCCTGCAGCTACAGGTCTCTCTCTCTCCATTTGAATAGCATCCCAGTTTTTCATTATTTTCCCAGCCTCTCTAGGAGTGTTCTGTTGACACTTCTAATAAAATTGGTTTATCCATTATGGCTTGCAGACAACATGGAAAGTCATGTCTTGGTATTATAAATCAAGCTAAGAACTCTTTCTGTTCAGTTGATATTCCATTCACTTACACAGCTAATATTGTAAGTTGCAGCTTATATCGTTGAAATTGTGTAATTGGTGCAACATTCAGAAAGTGTAACAGTCTGCTTAAAATGTTGTTTAGCTTGCAAGTGGCCAGATCCTGTACATTGAGGGTGCATCTTCGGTTCTTCCTACTTCTTTAGCAAAGGTTATGTCTTGTTCTTTTCTGTAGTGGTGGCTTTTTCAAATAATTATTTTCCGCAGTTTGACTTCATGAATTCCATGCTTTGCAACAGGTCATACTAGATGATCATATGTCAAAGGTTGTTGATTTCAGTATCATGTGGTCGTCTTCTTCAGACAGTGGCAAGTACATATCATATTTTAGCTTGCCCGAGCTTATTGAATTTCCAACAGGTGTGGCTGGTCAGAACGCCTATGCATATTTCTATCCTCCATGTAATCCAAATTATAAGAGCAGTGAAGACGAAAAGCCTCCACTGTTGCTGGAAAGCCATGGTAAATAATTTGTATTTTCTTAAAGTTGTATTTTCATTATGCACTGGGTACTAATTTGGTTTTCTATGACATTGATTAAAGCATTGAAAATTAAGAAACTAAGCATTGTATATTTTAACTATTAAGTTGCTGAAGAAAAAGCTTGTTACATGGCAGTGCTGTTGGCCAGTTTCACATCGTCAAAATATGAGAGTAATGAATGGAGCTCTCAATAGTTATTGTATAGGCAAAGCATTTGTCGTCTTCTTAGCTGCTTTCTGTCAGTAATAACAAGAACAAATTCCAATCACTGACCTTTCCACAAGTCTACCAACCATTGAGCACGAGCATGCACGTTTATGTTAAATACAGGGCTATCCAGATAACTGTGCATGTGTCTGGAAGTAAAGCAGGTAAAATATTGGGGTATCCAAGAGGGGAAATAATTAGAAAAACTCTAGTCTCGTCAGTTAAACCATGGTTTAGTTTTAAATAAAGAAAAAAGAAAAAAGAAAAACAGCAACAGTAGAACTTAACCCTGTTTTAAGGTTCACTTTTGCTGCAACTTCTAACATAATAAAACAAGCTGCAAAGGTTAAAATCTAATATAAGATTCAACTTATAAGGAGTTCAACTTATCCAATAATCAGGTGGAATGCTGGCCATGGAAGTTGATTTGGAAAGTTAAAATTCCATACAAAGTGGCATACTTCACATGGTTACTGCAAGAGAAGCCGTCCTAACTCATGAAACAAGAAGAGGATTCCAATTGTGCTCCAAATGTTATCTATGTAATGAGGAGGCAGAGACAATTAAACATCTCTTTCTGCATTGCAAGTTCACCTCCCAAATATGGAGAATGTTCATTAGCCTGAAAGTAATCCAATGGGCAATGCCAGGGAGAGTCCTTGATACACTAGTAAGCTGGAGTAAAGAGGGCTCATTGTCCACAGAAAGGGAGAGAGGGAGGATTGTCCCAGCGTGCATATGGTGGACAGTTTGGGAAGAAAGGAATCAAAGATGTTTTGAAGACAAGTCTAGTAACATTCAGAAGATTAAGATGAAATGTTTAGCTCTTTTTTATTTTTGGTGCAAAGGAAAGCTTTTGGAGGATCATGAATCCATATTAGATGTTGTGAGAAATCACGGGAGAAAAATAATATTATTATGTAGTCTTCAATGATACAATGAGCCCTA